>DWCF01000108.1:0-67178 GCA_018230265.1 Delias oraia | reverse complement strand
CCGGGCGAGTGTCTTTATACCGTCTGACTGCCATCCTGACGCACTAATTGGACCGGTTCGTCCGAAGTGATACCACGGGCTCACAGAATATCAGTATAATACAGTGTTTGTACTGTTCGCTGAGATATTGAGTATATTGGAGGCCCTTAAAATTATACCGCTAGTGGAGTAAAAACCTGACAACACAATCAAAGCGCGGATGGTGCCGCGGTTGAAAATTACACCCACAAAGTTTATATCGCCGGTTCTTCCCAGTGGGCTTAGCTTGGAAGCAGATGCTTCAAAATCGTCGTCCATAGGCGGCTGCTATATCATACAACAAAGGAGGCCCGCTATTCAATAAAAAAAACATTTGGTGTTGATATTTCACAGACTATTTTTTTGTTATTGGTCACACGCTATTATTCAAAACGTCGGCAACACTCTGTAATGAGGTTACATTCATAATCATTGCTTTATAATTCTTTTTTCTGACGCTTATTTCCTTAACCAGTATGTAACAATTACTTGGACCATTGGCAATAAAACCGATGTTTTTAGAGTAACAGTTTTAGTAATAATAGAGATCTTTTAAAAAAACTTAAGTCGCCATTACAATATTATTATAAGGTGATGGCATGCCATTTGTGTGTCACTTGGCCGTCACTTTAATTTACGTTAGCAGAGCAACAATATTTAGATATTTTATTTTATCATTCTTATTTATATCTCTGTTACAAGTGTGAAGAATGTAATGAGGTAGAAAATGTCAATGAGAGCAGAAAATAAAACGAATTACAAATGTAAAATAGGCAAATAAAACTTTTAAAATGTCGAAAAATTAACCCCTTACTTAAACACTGCTAATATGAAAAGCAATATCTCATTTTTGCAAAAAAGATGCACATCAGAGAGAGAATGACTGAATATTTAATAAAACTTAACTTAATAATTTTAAACAATTTAAAATAAAACTGTTATTAGTATGGGGATGTGATAAATAAAATACAGATCTAAATTAATTTTGATAAGTTATAACTGATTCACAACATTTCAATTGCTGTTTTTAAATAAAAAGCTCGCTTTTTATGAAGCGTCAACAAAAGCAGAATAATAATTTATCGTCCCTTTTTTCAACAAATATTTTATCATGAATAATTTCTGTCACCTTAAATATTCTTTTCCTCTTGCATCCACAATAAGTTTACAGCAATAACGGGATTCATAGTTGCAGGACTGATGTCGTTAAATAATTAAGCTAAATTAGATTAAGGTTGAGTAAAAAATGCCTCTATCAGTTGACTACTCTGCACAAATTACATTCTCATTGTGAGAAGGTCAGCGCACTTTAATTAATTAAAGTTCTCAAATGCCACGAACGGGACCTGCACTGCAATCGATCGATGACCTCCGATGACGCCCGCAAAAACACAACAATTAGAACAGAACTTCCAGAAACATTCAACAAACATGTTTCAACTTTGTTGAATCTTCCAATATCCTAGTGTAGCACCAGCAGATGCAACGAAATCATGCCAATATGCCTCTTGGCCGGCTCTTTCCCATCATCATTTGGTTTGTGAGGTCATGTTATAGCGGATAAGGGAGCTGGTGGATCTCCTATATATCTCTTACCCCGTGTTCTCACACGGGCTACCATGGACAACCGCGCCACAGTCCGCGCATTGTTTGTATTGCTGGCTTTTTACGCAGCTTAACCCCGCAAAATGCCGCCATTTTGAGGAGCCTCCGATATTCTCATTCATTCGACGAAACACAATAGAAATACGAGCCAGCACAATTAGTGCGTCTGCATATGCTTCACCATAGCTCTCCCATGGCGACAGAAAGACACTTGCCCGGCTACTGTCAAGCCCCCCAGACACCTTCCTTCAGAGAATTATAAATGAAATTATAATTGTCCGGACCGGGATTCGAACCCAGTACCTCTGCTTCGGGGAAAACTTATAAATCACTTAGCTAAGAGGCACTCAGAATCAATTAAATTTCAATTGTGTTAATACTATCCAATGGTTGCGTCATTGGAGAAAATGGCGCGGTGCAAATTGTTGCCATTTCTTTTACATTACCGCTTTGTTGACGGTGTAAACTTAATTATAAGTATTTCTTTTGGACGTCAACAACTGTTGTAAATAAATCACGAGAATTATCAAGTGAATGTGAAAAATAAAAGAGCATTTTTGTTTTTGAATACTTGGCTCTGGTACTTTTATCTATCTAATAATAAAGCCAATGGGCTTTCTTGACATTCCAACTCACTGCAGAAACTTCTTATTGGTGATTTAGCATGCAAACGACATAGGACATGTAAATTTTAGTTCATGCTTTGTATTCATATATATGTGACAATAGCCCAAATTTTGAAGGGAAACTTCTTATGGCACGGGGTGAGCCTAAAACGAGACGAAAATGTGTCAGCCTAAATTATATAATAAACAGAATTCATGTTATTTATTCTGATATTCATTTATTGTGCTCTAATGTGTTTGTAATGTGCCAAATGTTTAGCAAATTGTGGGTCAGTTTTTTCCATTGGTATTAAAATGATTGTTGATCGACATGCCACAAAAGGAGCCTCAAATCTATATTTTTGTGCTCTATTGGCAACTATTTTCTTTTAGCAAGTGAATGTGTGCTTGTGAGTTTGAAGTATGATATGTTCATTCTCTTCATTTTCTTCTTTTGAAGAAACTGAAATTAGTTTATCAATTAGCAATATTGTATCTTGTTTGTCGGCACCAAAAAGATAAGCTGGAGCATTATCGAGCCACAGTAATATATGCGCATGAGGGCTACCAGGGTGGTGAAACTCTATTCGTTTGCAACAATAAAATAATTTAAACTTTTCTGGAACAATTTAAATTCGGTATAATGGCAAATTGTCTTACATACGAGGTTGAGAAACTGTGTAGTTTTTTTTATTAATTTGCAATTTCTCTTGGTACTACTTAATATGGGACTAAGGATTTAGGAGCGGAACATAGACTTTGTGATAATCTTGTTCACCTATCTCCTTATACACTGCTAAATTCAGTTTATTTCTTAGTGTTGTGTCCCGTTTTTTCAACGATAAGTACACATAAGCGAGAGAGTGACAGACTGTTTAAAATATTGTTTCATGTTCCTTGAAAAATTACCTAGGGATTTAAATTTTATATTAGCAAAAAGATAATAGATACATTGTACTACGAGTATAACAAGAGTGTATTAAAGAATACCTACTGGCATTTGAGATTTGGAAGTTCCTGATATTATTATTAAACTACATATTTGTAAACTTTACCATGAAGCTGGAGGTATCGGGTTCGAATCCCGGACAATTATAATTTAATTTACAATTTATTCGATCTCTGGAAGGTCTTGATAGTGGCCGGGCGAGTGTCTTCATAGTGTCGCACCCGTGGAAGAGCCATGTTGAAGCAAACGTCAACGCATTAATATACGATATAGAATACTCAGCGTACAGCGAACAGTAGTTGTTTTGTTTCGCAGAGCGAGTATGGATATCGTAGGCCCTTAAAAATTCCGCTTAAGCGGCGTATAAAGCCGGCAACATATCCAAGCGCGGACTGTGTTCTTGTTCATGCGCGGCGGTGTGCTCGTACCATATAGGAGACCCACCTTCTCTGTTGTCCGCTATACCATATAAAAACTCTATGTATGTACTTGAACAGTCTGATTTTGAATTCATCGCTGACTTTGTGGCTTTGTAGAGTTGAATTGTTCTAGGTTTATTTGAGTCGTTTTTAATGACAAATTATAGATTTATGAGCTAAAGACTGCTGTGACATTAAATAAATACAGAGTATAAGATACTTCTCTTTTTATTTAAAAAACATCTCCTACATAAAAGCATCAAATTTGTGACTTCATTACTTAGTTCTTATTCGTAATTTATTAAACTTATCTTCAATTGAAAATTTAGGTCGTCTGGTTTATAAATAACATTTACTTAATGTTGATGAAATCCAAGCGCATGTGAATATCTAGAAACGGCTAAAGCATGGCTGTAGTCAAGTCATGATGGTGAGGCGGCCGTGGCCGGAGTGCAATGTCCTAGTGATGCGAGCCGAGAACCGGTTTCTAATCGCTTAGCTTCCAATCCACGAGAAAAACTTAGAATAAATGCATTCGAGCCGCGCGACAAGTTACCCACCGTTTGGATTCCTTTATCATCTCTCGCTGTTGCTCAGCTTGGAAGGTTGTTTCAGACCTACCCATCCCTTACTCTCGTCATAAAACGGACAGTGTCAACATCACCAAGATTTATCGAGATTCAATGTCTTACATCAACCACTTATTAATTGCCATTATTTTAAAAATAACTTACTAACGAACCGGTGGCATTCCCCAAATGAATAAATTAATAAACCATTATCATCATCGGTTCGCGATGTGCTATGTCTGGTGACAACGGCAGCCCCACAAACTTCTCTTAATATTTAGGATAAGCTTTATTTGAATTTTAAATGACTAATATATTTAGAATCAGGTAAGTATTATTCTTTCTTGTAACAATTTGGTCTTTAATTTTAAGGCTCTGTATATTATAGCAGCGAATACAACCTACAAATAATTATAATTAAGAATGTTTACAAAATAAGACAGTTTTAGCGTAGATACGCATTTATCCGCAGAACAGAGCAAACAAAAACAAACTGAACAGAAATATCGTTAATGACTGACCATGCAAATGTATTTTTTAACTCCACATAATTGATCTAGTTTGCAAAAAGTATTTCCACATCCTAACTTGGTTATAATTACTATTACCTACTGTTTATGGGGTAGCAAAGCGTTTTTGGAATAAAGGAATTATTAAGGGACTGGGTACCCAGTATAACATAGAAGTATGTAAGTATAATATATACCCAGTATATGTGTAATAACGCCACGCGATGGAAAGACGATCTCATGAAGGTCGCGGGCAACCGCTGGATCCAGACCGCTCAAGATCGCAATAGGTGGGCGTCTTTGGGGGAGGCCCATGTCCAGCAATGAACATAAGCTTTTCATTCATTGGATGCGCTGATGGTGATATATATAATAGCCATTCCAGGTTATTATACAAGCAGGAGCCTCAACTCGGATACGGCCTCGGCCTTTAAAGAAAAAAAGTGTTTAAAAACATCAATTATGTGTATGCATATACTTTTGTCAAAACGTAAGGTGTTATAAAAAACCTGAGTTCTTATATGTATATGTATAAAATTATAAAGTTTTATTAATAATTTTATTATTTATCATTTTTATCAATTAGACCACCCGTTACCCGTGGGAGAGCCATGCATATGTTGATATACTAACTGGGCCGGCTCGTCCGAAGTGATACCACGCGCTTACAGAATACTCAGCTTTAACTGGTACTTGTACTGTGTTTCGCAGAGTGAGTGAGGATATCGAAGGCCCTTAAAAGTGCTGCCTAAGCGTCGTACAAAGCCGGCAACACAACCAATACGCGAACTATAGCGCGGGTGTTCATGAGATGTTCATTCAGAGACCCATCTCTGCTCCGTTATCCGCTGTATAATAAAAGAACCTGTGTTATACATCTACCTTTTCGTTGGAGGTAAAACGGTTGATAAATGAGTGCTCATAGTCACCCTATAAGTAGAACAAGTCTAGGTACTCTAAGACGTTTAATAATACAATAGTGGTTTAGTACTAATGTTCTCACGCAGAATAATTTTACATTTTTCCCCATGATCCTTTCAATTAATATATTTAAATAACCTTTAAATGTATTGACTTATTTGTTATTTAAAAGCAATTGTGAATCGACAGTAAGAAGTGCCGTGTTTGCCATTAATCCTTTGAATAATTTTAAAATATACTAACCTCATATAATTGGTGCAATTTGTTCTTATATGAGAAAATTGAAAACGCACGGAATAATTCACCTAATCAACAAAAGCAAGGGAACGAGTTGATAATTTATTTCAGTGATTAGTTTTTATTACTTCGCTCCGACTCTCTTTTTACCATGAATCACAAACCGGAAATTAGGGGGGAAATAAACAAGGCAGTCCAAACATTTGGCGTTTTATCGAGCGCAGGAATTTGTATTGGTACATTCATATTAGATAACTTCCACTACTAGTAATCATAATTACTTTATGATTGACTATAATCTGTTTTATTCATTACGTATGTTGATAATCCCATGGACTGCGAAGCGCACCAATGCATCGCTCCTGACACAGCTACAAAACAAATAAAATCTCGCTCATCCACACTATATCAGCAGCGTATTCTGTTATGCTTTGGCCACACAGTACACACAGGCCGCAGTGACGACAACTTAAAAAAACTGATCGTAGTTGGGAAAACAGAAGGACGTTAACCAACAAGATCGTTCGATCAAGTTAAAGACTCTACGTCCTCGAAATTATACACAGTCGTAAGAGATTGTCCTGATAGAAACAGATGGCGACAGATCATCTTCTCCAAAAGTAACCCTAGTGCTGACGATCCTAAAACATGAGAGACCGATGCAGAGAGAAAGTTTTATTCATATTTTATGTAAAACTACTGCCTGTGTGTCGTCTTTCCCGGTACGCAACATAGCAGATACAATTATGAACCCTCAGCAATCCATGGACCCGCTCACTAAACCCGAAAAATAGATTCACTATAAACATTATCATCCATTTTTGTAGTCGGATAAAAAGTTCTATGTTCTCCTGGTCCAAAGCTACCGCCGCACCAACGTTCAGCCAAAACATTTCAGCCGTTTTTGAGTTGTAACTAGTGCAACGAACACAAATTCTGGTCAAGAATATAAGTAATTATTTCATTGATTCTGTGTGCCTATTCTGTGCTGGTTATATCCGTTGAAAAAAACGAATAATAACAGTCCTTAAAATAATCGTAACAGAGGTTATCAGTTTGACATATATTTTGTGACTTAGTTCCACTCCTGTTAGGCCCGTGGACCGAACGGCGAATGAGGTGTGAAACGAAAGGATATCCTTTCAAAGTGTTTAAATTTTTTGTACTTTTCTATTACAAAAGCATGCCAATATTCCTTAAACAAATTTATCCGTGAGTCGGTTTAACGGGCCCAAAGAATACCAGCGTGAAACAATCGTGTACTTTCGTTAAGTGAGTGAGGATAGCGGTGGCTTGTTAAGTTATACCGCTTAACCGGCAATAATACCAACATAGTCTATGGGTGTCAACTGCGGCCCGTGGCAATGTAATTTGCACTAAAAGTCAACTATATCTCATATATTATCTACATGTCATAACCATCAACAAACTCCATATCTGATTCTGTGTACAAATCCGACGGAAGGAGATGTTTATGTAAATCGGTTTAGTGGTTTTGAGTGTATACAAGTACATACAAACACACACTTTCGCATTTATAAGTATAGTATGGATAAGTGTTCAATAGCCTTCTTGAAGTACCTTCGCATACTTTGCGGCTTTGCCCTGGTATTAATGATACATTGTGCAAGAGCCAGAGCTCTTGGCTAGAAAAGTGTGCCGATCCAATGTCTAAACAATAAAAGAAAAAAGAACGTTAGTGGCCCCGTCAATAGACAGCCTAAAATCGGTGGCGGTTGGTGTTGGTCAGTGAAGTACCTACTTTCGCCGAACGTCGGCATTTCTCCTCAAGGACACAGGAACCTGTCTCGTTTTGACGCGCCCGACCGCTTCTGCATTATTTTACTCTAATGTTATTATTAACCGTCTTCCGAAATTATTTTAACCTTAACCGACCAAATGAAAGAGGGGTATTTCACAAAGTTTAACGAAATCTGTTGCTTCTAAGTTTCAATTTCTTTTTCCATTTGTAAATTTACGTGATTGAGAGGAATCTTTTTGTAATATCAATGAATTCGTGAGAGAGTAGTTATTGGTGTTCTTAAGGTAATGGATAAATCTTATTAGTATTGTATTTTACAAGTGCAGTATAAAATTCAGTACATTTATATGTTTAATATAGTTCGCTTTATCTGGCCTAAAAATATTTAAGCTCTAAAAAGTTTTTTAATACATTTAATATTTTTAATAATATGAATATAATTACTACAGATGTTTAAAATAATATATTGAATATATTAATTCCAGCCATGTAATACTTGTTAAAGACATAATAATGAGGCATAGAGTAAGGCGAATACAAAAAATTGCAATCACGACGCCTTCCGAAGCAAGAACCACCATTGCCTTCAATGCATCGAAGACGGGTCACTCCGTACTTGGAGAGCACTTGGTCGTCTGTATCACCTTCAAATTCAAACCTTACAGTAATGATATAGGGACCGTTTTTGTTTGTGTAGAGATGAGTGCTTAAGCCGTGTGAGCACGGCGCCGCCGCCTGGTCAATAACTGTGGTGGAGCAAAAACGCAAGCAGACTAAGACGACATTCCAGCTGGGTTCCACGGGGAACATTAGGCCCAACGTATGTTAGAATGCCTCTCCTTGTGGCATATGAGCAGAATTTTTATTTGATGATGGCGAATTCGGTATAATTGCCAGCTAATTTCGGTTCTCTAACTCTCATTGTTTTTTGCTGAAATACCACGGGAGGGGTCTCTGGGTATGATGATTTTAAAATATTTCTATGTTTATTGTAATTTTGTTTCCGGCTACAATTTGCGGCAAGGAACAAAACAAGATAGTAAGATTTGCCAGACTGAGCGTTGGCACAAAAGAAAGACTCCACGCGTGATGTAGAAAAATTAATAGTCAAGTAATAATCGTTGAGTTAAAATTTAAATCACAATGCTTTCACGGTGAACGAGCACCCGTGAAAACCAATCGTTGCCACATTATTTTTCATATATTATGAGGTCGGTTAAGGACAGCAGTCTTCAAAGGTTTAGACAAATCTTAATTAAGTAATGCTTCGTTTCTTTAACGATATAATAACAGTTCACAGTTATTTTTCGTAGTGTAACGTCCGGTTTTTAGAAGAGCCAATATTTTTTTTATATTATAGCGGACAACGGGGCAGGTGGGGTCTCCTGTATAGTCTCCTATATAGCCCATGAACAACCGCGACGCAGTCCACGCATTCGTTGTGATGCCGGCTTCTTACCCCGCTTAAACAACACTTTTAAGGGCCTCCGATATCCTCACTCACTCTGCGCAACACAGTACAAGTACCGTTTCACGCTGAGTATCCGGTGAGCTCGTGGTATAACTTCGAATGAGGCAGTTCAATTAGTGCGTCAACATATGCTTCAGCATGGCTCTCGCACGGGGTCGCTCTGAGACACATATATAATGATTTTTATAGTGGCTGTAGAGAAACAGGTCTCTTGGCAGTAGGTAGTCCATCCTCGCTGCTCCTTTGAGAAAAGATGTAGTAACATAAATAACCAGGTAGAATTGAGTATCCTTCGTATATCTTCAGTGTCAGCTTGTTTTGTTTGGTCTAACGCATCAGGAATGGTGCACGCTCCGTATATGGGGCATGTCAATTCATTGTGCGCAAGTTTCCCACTGGCATGGCGGACAAAGTCTTGACTTTTTACTTTCTGCCGTATATTCACTTTATTACATACTGTTTACTCGTTAATAACCATCGACACAAAGGTGGGATGTTATATATTTGTGCTTTTGTCAGTGATGAAAACGGAGCTTAGGTAACCCTAATTAAGTAAACTAATTAATTAAGTAACGCACTAATTGAGTCGGCTCATCCGAATTGATACAGCAGGCTCACAGAATACTCAAAGTGAAATGGTCGTTGAACTAGAAACTGTACTTCTACTGTTTCGCTGAGTGATTGAGGATATCGGAGGCCCTTAAAATACCACCTCAGCGACGTAAAAAACTGGCAACACAGTAAGCACGGAGTGTGGCGCGGTTGGTGATGGACGGCGGTGTTTTCTTACTATCCGTTGTATGCTATACCATAAAATCCTTCAATTGTATATGCAATTGTGTGAGATATTTGTTCCCAAGGGTGAAGTCATTGTTTATATTTCTAGATATTTTGACACCATCAGCATATTCTAAGTGTAGCTGCGATAGCTTCCCGTGAGCCTGGACGAACACAACCGGAATATACCTACTTGTCTATTATGCCTTTTCACAACTAACATGTTTTTATTTCTATGTGTATACATGTTGTGTATACCTACATATTTTCGGAGACATATTCTCAGAACATTGGCTTGTATATGCTATGCTAGACATTTCAATATAATTCACTTGTACTTCAGTCAGCTATTATTTATTTCTTTAAACATTTAAATATAAATTTTAAAGGAAGAAGGTTTAGGCATTCGTCGGTATTCATATACATACATTAGAAATAAATATTATTTAAAGATATTTACAGAACATCATGGCTATAGCTAAATGATTCAATTTAATTTCGTACAGAAAGGAAATAAATATATATATTTTTTTCTGAATAGCTTTGTATATTCATAATATCTATTAATGTTTATAAAAAAATAAATGTTTATTATATAAATAAAATGAATTTTTATTTATATGAACATAATTTAAAAAACTGTTAAACATATAACATAAATTTCCACAAATAGAAAAGGCCCGTGAAAACCGATGCGGTGCGAACCCAAAATATAGGCTGCGTGATTGCATTATATCATAATACTTAGGCATTTATGAAACTGAGCCAACTTTTTGGGACGTGTGCATTCAATTAAACACGTCAAAATATTTTTTCTAAAAAAGATTTTGACTTCCAGTAATAAATTAAAAATTGTACATAAACTGTCAAATTTGAGGTACGCCATGAAATTTTTACTTTAGGAGCAAAGAGCAACATAACATGTAAGTTTAACACACAAGTAAGTTCAAACTCTTTTAAACGAAAAATTATCGCGTCGTATGAAGTGGCTTAGCACGATAGGGACACATCTAATGTTACAACAATTTATAAGATATCTAGGATTTATGTATGCGCGCCGTCAGCGGGAAGCTGGTTCCCACCAGCTTTAACTGGTCAAGCGGCGAATTAATTTTTATCATTAATGCTGCTCCACCGCTCTGGATAATGTTTAGTGTGGACGTCGTCTGTGAGGTTTTTAACATAATAAACATCCAAAAATCTATGACACTGACCTAAAATTATATTTGAAAGTATTATATAGCAAACAGCTGAACTCCATATACAGAGAAAAAAAAATCGATATTTATCGATTGTCTATGGTCAGAGGTGATCTCCTATCAATAATAGATCAATAATCAATCAATAGATTTAAACGGTTTGAATTTTCATTACTTTTTTATTGTTAAAATAGTTTGTACAATTATAACTTTTCTTTATTTTATAACAGACAAAACAGCAGGTAGGTATCCTATATGGTAAGAGAACAACGCCATCACCAACCTCGCCACAGTCCGCGCATTGGTTGTGTTGTCGGCTTTTTGCGCCACTCACTCAGTGAAACAACCGTTTTAAGTACAACTACCATTTCACGCTGATTTTTCTGTGAGCCCCATTTATTTATTATATTTTTTTATTCGGAGTTCCGAAGGGGAGACCTATGTCCAGCAGTGGACATCCTACGGCTGAAATGATAATGATGATGATTCTGAGAGCCCGAGTTATCACTTCGGACGAGCCGGACGAATTGTTCACCCATGGCTCTCCCATGGGGGAAAAATTTACTAATGAAAGTATTAATAACATAAGAAAATACTTATAAAACATGTATGAATAGTGAAAAATGTTCTGATTCGATTAAAATGCAAGGCAAAACGCAGAGTAATTTCATATTAAATGCAATTTGATTCTCATTAGAAACCAATGTTAGATTAAGAGTGTTAATTGGAAAGCTGACTTTTTTATGGTCCAAGATCTGAATGATCTTTATATAACATCTAAGGACCAGCGTGGTCAATGCATCAGTGCTTTTAAACCATCCCAAAGCTATTGCTTTGGGATGGTTTAAATATATATATATTTACAATATATATTTACTAAAGAACTAAAAATAAGCACAATACAATAATATATCCTTCAATACATTTAGAATTACAAAAATTATACCGATATGATGTAGAACGAAATTGTTAGATACAAATGAATATTTTTTTTAAGGTTATTTTTTAGTATAGCTGACTACGGACTCCCCTCTATGATAAATAATCATCGCCGCCCATGGATAAATTGAAAAAAATGAATATTTTTTAATGAAAATGTTTTACACATTATTTGCTATTCGTCATGTAGTTACCAGAATTTTGCAAGGCACATATTATGTGTAGAACCAAATGTCGAGAAAATTTCCACAGCAGGCGGGTTTTTTCTATGGTAAGAGATCATCGCTCAATGCTCGATGAATGCTCACGGACAATCGAGCCACAATCTGCGCTCTGGTTGCGTTGCCGGCTTTTTACGCCCCGTAATATTTTGAAGTGGCTTAGATTTATCCTTACTCACTCAAACACAGTACAAAAACTGTTTTACGCTTGTGTTTTGTGAGCCAGTGGAGTAATTTCAGACGAGCCGGCCCAATGCGTGTGTTAACATGGCTCTGCTATGGGTGCGACAATGCTAAGACACTCGCCCAGTCAATGTCAAGTCCTTCCAAACATCGAAGAACGTATACATCTTTATTGGGACACCCATATCGGACGCGATACTTCTCACTTCGTGGTAGTCTTTTAAGACCATTTAGCTATTAGGCTTTCCAAATGTCCATTCAAAATCAATACTTGTAGCGAATCTTCGAAGAAGGCACTGAAAACAGTTGTGGTGGGATATGTATTGGCCCTTTTTTAACCAGGGATGTTTTAATTCAATATATTTTTCACTCCAGCCACTAATATTTGATATAATAAATAATAATAATGAAATAAAAAGTTGTTTATTTGAAAAGTATATCTAAATTAGCGTGGCGGTCTTTCCAGTAAGCAATCGTTTAGATACTTGTGTTGGGAATGACTCGCAGCTTCCCTTGTGCTATCAAATAATACAGATATAAAAATAAACATGGAAAAAGAATGTATATATTAATGGTTATAATATAATATATAATATAATATTGGCTTTTCATCTGTCGCTTCGAGTTTAGACTCGATGCTTATGTGAAGAAGGCTTCGGCGTTCAAAAAACTTTGGATTATTATATCCAGTAGATTTAATTTAAAAATATCATTTTGAGTTGTGAAGGCATTTTAAGGTCAGTCAATTTATTTACAAAAATAATATTCACCTATTGTTATTTATAAACAATTATGTAAAAGCAATGAAACTCTTTCAAAAATTGCATGCATATTACTTTTATAATAATAATTATAGTTATATTAAAGTCTGCTGTCTGTGTCTTAGATTATATTTTATGGCATAGCGGGCAACGAAGCAGACGGGTCACTTATATGATAAGATAACATGACCGCCCATGGACAACCGCGCCACACTAAGTGCCGTGTTGGCGTAAAAAGTGTGCTAGACTTTTACGCTGTTTAAGCGGCATTTTTAATAGCCTGCGATATCCTCACTCACCCAGCGAAACACAGTAGAAGTAAGCTTCCTAGTAGGTACAACTATCGTTTCACGCTGAGAACTCTGTGAGATCCTAGTTCGAAGTTACGACTTCACAGCTAAATTAATAACAAGGCTCATAACCAGTCGAAACCGTTAAGTCCGACTGCAACATTAACTTCCTTAATAGTTAAGATCTTGATCGGGTAACTGTGGTCCGAGGAGCGTAGGTTTGAAGGAAATTTCTTTTTCAATCTAAAGCTTACAATTGTAAAAAAGGAGTTCTTAGGTTTGAATCCGTGAGACTCAAACGGCTATTATGTCATGAATACATAAAGGTGATCACTTGAAAATACAATTTACACATCAATGTAACATTTTTATATCAACGGCAAAATAAAACATGGCATTGTGGAAATATAGAGCTTATAGACATTTAATAATATTTTTTCCTTTTTTATGATATAACGGGCAATAGAGCAGGCGGGTTTCTTCTATGGTAAGAGATGACCGCCGCTCATAGACAACGAGCCACAATCCGCGCTTTGGTCTTATTGACTGCGTTGTAATCCGCTTAAGGGACGCAATTTCAAGAGTCTCTGACATCAGGTTGGTATTCTGTGTGCCCGTGGTATACCTCTGACGATACGGCCCCATTAGTGCTCTCCCAAGGGGAATGCAATTTATTATAATTACTATGAATTTATTGACAATTCTCATTATTTCTCGGGAAGTAATCGGTAAGACCTCTTCCGTTTCGACAGGGTCTTGTGACCAGTCTACGGCTTGCGGAGTCCATATAAATATAATTAGAAACAAGTATTTTTACCCATGGGAGAGCCACTCTGAAGCATATGCTGACACTCTTATTGGGCCAGATCGTTAGAAGTGAAATAAGTGGATCACAGAATACTCAACGTGAAATAGTAGTTGTATATACTTGAAATAGTGCTTCTACTGTGCTTCGCTGAGTGAGTGAAGAATCGGAGGCCCTTACAAAACGCGCTTAAACGGCGTGAAAGTCTAAAACCGACAGCTGACTGTAGCGCGATTGGTGATGGGCGGCAGTGTTCTCTTACCATATAGGAGACTAAACTACTGCGTTGAACGCTATACCATAAAAAATCGCCTGTGCCTATTTCATATATGCAGGAACGCACCTACCAGCATGAAATAAAAATACAGTTCACCTAAGACGACAGCGGGCCAAGGTACACAATATATATAGTATGTAATCCGTACATAGGCCTCAGCTATGATTATTATGGTTATTGAATACCCGGGCAACGGGCATACCTTCGCAGACCAACGATTACCAAACAATACGCAACTTTTCTTGTACGGCTGGAAGAAATGACATTCAGTGCATTAGTCTGAAAGTTTATTTCGCTACGTCCGCCACAATTATGTGTCCTATGTAGATGCACTGCGTTCTGCCTAGCCAGCTCCCTCCCGACTCAGTTTTGACTAACATTGGCCGCCTTCACACCGTCACGTAGCAGAAATTTCTAATGCACTTTTAATTGATGTGTTTACGAAACGCGAAAAAGGCAGAATTTGGTAGATGCAAACCTTTAAAAATACGAAATATATATTTTTTTTAAATTCTATAGCGTACAACAGAGCAGGTGGGTCTCTTATATGGCAAGAACAACAACCGCGTAACAGTCTGCACATTGGTTGTGTTGCCGCCTTTTTACGCCGCTTAAGTGATACTTTTTTATGGGCCTCCGATATCCTCACTCACTCTGTGTAACACAGTACAAGTCCCGTTCCGCGCTGAGTATTCTGTGATCCCGTGATATCAGTTTGGACGAGCCGCCTCAATTGTAAAAACCGTCTATTAGTCAAAAAAATATAGTTACTTTGAATGTGCTTAAATTAATATAAAAAAATAATTAAATTTTTGTGTATTTAGTTTGTAATGTCTCTGCGAGCTCGCAATAATGCTGTTTTGATGTTTGGCATAACTTGTGGTAGGTCTTTGAATATATTAATGAATATCAAAAAAACTTTTTCTTTGCAGTGTATATTTCGACAAAATTGAACTGCGCTGAATTAAGGTTTGACTATATTATATTTATGTATATAGTTTTCCTTTAATGTTCAGTCATTCTGTAATGTCGGTCTTTTTTTTGCAATTTGAATATTGTCATTTGAAATTAATTATAAATATTATTGTGTATACGATATAAAGTTATTAAATATAGTTTTTGGAGTTTTTTTTAAAACATAATTAATGTTTTTTTACACAACATTTATTAATTATTATTGAAATATCTATATATATGTTTCAGAAAGCAGGTAGGCAATGTATGTTAGGAAGCTGTTTTTATATTATGATGCCTATTCTCCTATGCTTCTTACATCTCGATTGAATTTTCAATGAGAAGAAAATCTTGAATATCTTCATTAGTAGCTAAAACATTATAACGTACATAAATGATATAGATTTTCGAGAAAAATGTATAAAATCTGATGCAATGGATATTTATACAGCTTTTTCTGTGTTTATATTAAATTTGTTACGCAATGATATGACACGAAGCCCACGTCCCTGTGTGCCCTGTGTACTTAGGTCTCACGCACACAGCCGCCCTGTTACGTGAGCGTGTACATACACTCACACAGAGCCGCGGCGGGCAACGTCCCTAACTCGAACCAACAAATAGTTATGTTTTATTTATACTTTCTTACTCCTCGGGTTGTGGGAATAATGTTGTATCGGTATTTTCAAATTTATGCTTATAAGTTTTTTTAGAGCTTCAATTTTTAAAATATTTCATTAACCACAAGTTTGTGCACATAATAGCAGCAAGAAGCATTATGTTTAAGGATTTTTGGATTTTTTTAGGTTTTATCCAGTTTTGGATTCAAAAAAGTCTTTAACTAACATGTCTGCATCACTACATCTACGTTTAGGTTCTCTTGCGAAGCGATGTGAAATCTCGAGACAAAATTCCAACTAGAAAATTTCTCATATACGTCGTTGCGCACTTTGAATGCATTAGGTTGGGACCGTGTCTGTGACACGTATCCAGAGGTGCGCGTGTGTGTGTGAGCGGCGCGGGCGCAGGTAACCGGGATCTGTGCGGTGCGCGGGAATCGAGGCGTCCATTTTGAATTATGAAAAGTATATTAGAATTTTTACTCTCAATAGAGTCTTAGTGGAATGCGACGTCAACTCGTCGACTCCTAAGGCAAACTTATCGCTGGCAGAGCCAACCGGCCCCTGGGCTGTTCACGTGCTTTTTGCGCAGTTTCGCGTGTGCTCGATCCAGTTGTGGGGCAAAAAGTAGCGCCAAATTCTTGTAAGAAATGAATTACGGGGAATAAAGAAAGGGGTGCGCGCGCGGCGTTTGCCTGACGTAATCTCTCGGGCGGTGGAGACGAGCGCGCGCAGTGTGCCCACGGACGCCACAAGAGCAGCACGTCGCGCCCACGGCCCTCTCCGCCGATCTCAACCCTAACTCCTTGGCGGACGCGAGCTCCCATTTCTCTTCTCTTATATAACCCACGAAGCCCAGCTCCCAACCACTGAGTGTTCGCTAAGCATCTGTGCTACAGTGCCGGGAGGAAATCTGTAAGTTGCATTTTCATTATTTTCAAAAGACTCGAGCTTAAAGTATCTATAAATTATTATATTACAATATATACTATATTATATTACTTATATTAATAAGTAACTATGAGAATTTTCTTTTTAAAAACTCCCCATCAGATATTAATATTATGTAAAGATATTGTATTATAAAATTAATTTAATGAAATAATTTTTAATAAAAGTCGTTAAAAAAGAATCCAACAAGATTTTGGAATTTAAATAATATCTAATTCTTGTAATAAATTTCATCCTCATAGATAAAAAAGCCATTATTTCAATAGAAATACTGTCACTTTTTTAGTGGGCTTCTCTTTTTTCATATATTTGATTACGTGGGAATGCCTAGCTCAGTGCTCTCTTATTTAAAGTAATACTTTTGGTTCCTCCTTTTCCATTGTCAGTCATGAAATCATGATTCCGGGGAAGTGCGCAGCGAAGTATGTGCGTCCGAACTAGGCGGCGTGGTGCGCACACGTCAGCAACCTAACCTAGGCCAACAAGCGTCAGAGGGGGTCATTACACTCGGTCATGGCCGTACACTTTCTAGCAACGAATTATTCTTGTTTAGACTGCGCTCAGCGATTCTAACGCAGCTCGACGGCCTCATTTACTTTTCTCTCCGCCGGTGTACTCGTAGCTCTACGCCATTGCACTTGCGCACGCAAAACTGCGCTACCTTATTACTGAACTGAGGAATGACCTGAAGTAATAAAACTATATAATTACCGCCATTTTTATATCACACATTTATTTTCAATATTTCCTAAATTAACTAATAATTATAAACTAAAACAAATATGAAACATAGTTGACCTGTGGAATTGTACTATTTAAGCAACATTTTCTCACTGAAATTTTAATCACAATTTAAATAATAATAAAATAAAATATAATAAAATAAAAAATAATACTAGTAAAATAGAAAATGCCATAAATTTCATTAGTTAATACACGAAATTATATTATATATGTTTATTAAAAAATCGTCTGCCAAAGTTTCCGATTGGTAAGTGAAATGCGGGAAGGAGGCGCCTACAGCTAATTGATGCCTAGCGCTAGCGTAGGTCACTGCTCGCTTCGCGCCGAGTCTACGAAAAGCCTCAATGCCAATGGTAAAATAGTGCGCCGCGTAGTATGACTAACTCATTCATAATCTTCGCTACATTTCGTCTACGCTATCCAATGCGAACAATTTCAATATATACTTTATTTTTAGTCTGAGAGCATATCTCCAGAGCTCCATATCAACTCGATGATTGTGTCCAAAACAGAGCGTTTTTAAGGCATTTCCACTCTGTGGAATCAGCTTTCTGCTGAGGTAAGTCCAAACCAATACGACTTGGAGACCCTCAAAAAAGCCTACATATACCTTAAGGCCGGCAAAGCACCCGCGACCCTTCTAGGGAGGTTCATGGGCGGAGAACCGCTTATCCTTAGGTGTTCATAAAAAAGCCTAGATTGACGTACAGAGGGATACCATATACATAATTAGAGCTATGTAAGCTTTAGTACGCAGAGCATGTATTGTCAATTATAGCAATTAAACAAAGGTGTGTCCGTTGGGGTCGTTTGGGCCTTGGCAGTGAAATGTCAAACCGGCTGGCGTGTGAGCGTGGCGCGTAGTGATGCAATGCCATTAACAGCTTGTCGATAAACTTTATTATTGTCATAAACGAGACTGTTGTTCTCATATTATTATCAACCCTAGAAAGATAAGCGTACGTCCCGAAGACGTATCCCGCGTTGCTAACATTATATTGCTAAATGTGATTGTAGTTATTTATAGGATCTTAATAATTAGTATAAGTAATAGACAAAGAAATAAAACATATATTTTGTTACTACATCTATTTAGGTTAAAGTTAGAACAGCTCATTTAAAATTCTCTTAAAAGTTATCAAAAAAAAACTTCTTAATAGGACCTTTCTAAGTAACACTTTCAGACTGGTTGTTGTAATATAGATGTCATCATTTCTTTTCATTTAAATAATTTACTAAGAAAACATGCCCATTATTTCGTTTGCATTTACCTAGTAAAATATGGAGAATAGCTGATATTTTTGCACACAGCGTTGCGTTGATTAAAACAACAAAAATTGTATTGAATGATAATTATTATTTCAACTATGATTATCCTAGACTATTACATAAGTATAGATTGACAGGTTGTCAATTGTGGTCTTGTTTAAAACGCATTTCTTGAATTAAATTTTAATATTTATGTAATTTTATTTCATATGTAAATTCTTATAGAAATATAATGACGTTTTACGTTCTCTTATCTTTATTTTGTTTGTCTAGCCCCAGAGGTCGTCACATTTTCTGGCGAAGGGCCACACATGATGAAGCACCATGAGTACCAGGGCCGGATCGCAGAGCTTGTGAAGGTGCTTCACTCTTGCATAATTATCTATAGTATTCCATACTAATCTTATAAATTCGAAAGTATGTATCTGTAGGTATGTGTAATTTCTCAACGCTTAAACCACTAAACCAATTAACATGATAACAATCGCTTTCCGCGGGATTCGTACACAAAGTCGTATATTAATTTTGTTTATGGTTCGACATGTAGGTTATATCGTTGACATTGCCGCGGGCTGCACAAATGACTATCCTATGTCTAGTCTAACGTATAAACATTGTATGGGTATCGACATGGTGCAGCCGTCACTAGACGAGAAAAAACCTGTCTGGGCAGCGCGGCGTTACCGCCCTAGACAATTCGTTAGTAGCCCACTCGCACGAACGCGCTTTTTATATCACTTTACAGCTGGTTAACGCTAAAGTCAACGTCTTTGGGAGTTTTTTGTTCGCGAACCACTGATCCGTTTGGTATGTGGCTCACATGATCGGCCAGCGACTGTTTTTCTTGTACAATTAGAACTGCTGCTAACTGCTGTGCTGTTAGTGCAAATGAGAGGTGAATACTTTTTTCGTTTAGTGTGCTTAATGCAAGAGTCACCAGTTTCTAGACATTTGAATTTAGCCCGGTCATAGTACCGGTGGAGTAATTTGAAACTAAGGAATAAAAGAAAAATATTAAATAACAATAATTAATATTAGCAATTTAAGAAGTACTCTCTCTTTTTTTAACGGTTGGGTCTTATTTTTTTACTGCTAAATTATTTCACTGAAATATGTAGAACTGAACGTTGTTGTATTAAACGTATTATTTATTTTAAATATTTTTTTTGTTCTAGAATAACCTTCAAACCGCTGAATCGATTTGGCTCATCCTTTTTTTGTTCTTATTTTGAGGAGAAAGAATTGGCCGTAGGGCAGAATATAAGATAATGATTCAAGCGTGCAAGCATAGCATACGTAAAAAACTTTTCTAATGCCGTCTTAGATAATATATTGATTATTTTTGATTAGTTAGAACAGGACGTCTGTAGGGGTCGCTGGTTTGTCGCCACGGCAGGCGAACTGAGGCTTCGGAAGGAAACACGACCATTTCCTGACCTGATATGTTAATTTGGCTTTTGATCGATTAACCGCATTGCTAAATATCCTGTTGCAATAATAACTTACCGATACTTGTTTAACCTAGCCTAATTCTGAGGTTTAGTATATAATATACATTACACTGTATATACAGTTTAGTATATATAACACGATTATATATACAGGTGTGAAAATAAACTTCAATTTGTTTCTTTGAAAATATTTAATTAAGTAGGTACAATAACATAGCCTCGAGTTAAATTAGGCTAAATCTTATTTGAAATAAAAGATACAATAAAAAATGTCCATTAATTAATTCTTAATTCACACAAAATATGAACAAAATTTTGTCAGTTTGTTTTTTGATAATTTGGAATGATTCTGGAAGTTGTTGGGCTGTAGCTACTAACCAGATATACCATATCACGAATTAGCTATGGTATTGTGTTCTTAATTGATTACATTCAGTTACAGCGATGTTACCAGTTAGTTCTTTAGTTTGTTAATTTCATTATCACGTCTAAATCGAAAAGTTCTAATTAAAAGTCCCTCGTTTTAGTTTCATTTCTAACGTTATAAAATTTATCTCGGAACTAGATATCTAAAGAATTCAATCTTACCGATGAGTCTTTTAATGGATAAACAATAAGTTGTCTTTAATTTGATCCTTGGAAACTTCTTTTAACACCATTTGAAGAAGAAGGATGTTTTAGTTCATGCTTTCTTGCAAAAATCACATTTCTTGATTAGTTTAGACTCTCTCAGACTAATTGAATATACACATATTAGAATCGGTGAATCATAGGAATGTTGGTACAAACACATACAATTGAGTTTTATAGGTATATCGGTGTGAGATATTTAAAGGATTGATTCGTGTTTTAGGTGGGCCCCATAGTACAGTGGTCAGTATTAATAAGGGTGCACTATCCCCAGCTGAACGAAACCATAAAAAGTCATTTTATGAAAAACATATGGCGGATGCAGATGCCAACCAATTTTAACTGTCTCCCGAAATACCGCTCATTCGGAACTCTGTGGTTAACGCAATATTCACTTTGACACCTTCGGTTTGACTTAACAATAAACTAAAACCAAATTATGTTTTAAAGTATATTCCAAGGTCAAATATCGAGCGATGTAACGTGAAAATAAGGATTTTATCACGAAAGTCGATTTTACAATATGACAGCTTAAATTTTGTATCATCATCATCAGCCTATCAAGTCCACTGCTGGACATAAGCCTCCCTTAAAAGGAGGAAGTAAAAATTAAATTTTGTATATTTAATAAATATTTAAAAAATACCCATCTATTTGTAAAGAATGAAACATAATGTATACATTTAATTTATTTCATCAGGGTGTGTTGAAGCATGGCGCAGCAAGTTGCACTCAAAGCGGCGCTCGTCTTAAAACAATGTGCAGTGTACTGCGTAAAAAGAAACATTTTTTTTCAGTCACGTATCTGGAGTGGACCAGTTTAACGTTGTCTTATTTCACAGACGCTATTTCTGAGCTCTCTATAAATAGTTTAGATATTATTCTATAAACAATGCAGCATAGGGGCGCGTTTTATGGCATTTCACACATTCGCTTGGGAAAATGCAATATCGTCTGATGTAAAGGGAATCTACTTCGCTTCAGTGAAAGAATTCTTGAATGGTTCTAGTTGTTATTTTTTTGTGTATGTTTAATGGTATTTCGGGCAATAGAACCCAGGACCGGGGTGTCCTATATGGTAAGAGAACATCGCTGCCCATGACCAACCGCGCCACAGTCCGCGCTTGCTGAGTTGCCGCCGGCTTTTTACGCCGCTTACGCGGTATAATTTCAAGGGCCTCCTATATCCTCACTCACTCACCGAAACAGTACAAATACCGTTTCCTTTTCCGTTTCCAATTACCATTTCTAAGCATTCTGTGAGCCCGTGGTATCACGTCAGGATATGCTTCAGTGTGGCTTTCCCACGGGTGTTAGATATTGCAAATATTTTTCAAAAGTTGTTATTAAAGTTTAGCAATTTGATTAAATCTGAATGATGGTGATGATATACAAAAATCATATCCTATTCAATTACTTGACTTCTTTCTTAGTTTTTAGAGCCTTCATAAGCGGCAACGCGTTCCTATTTTAAATGAAGATCTTTAAATATTGAATATTTATAATATTTTTTATGGTATAGCGGACAACGGAGGTCTCCTATATGGTAAGAGAACACCCTCGAGCAATGGTATATGGTAAGAGCAACCGTGCCAAAATCCGCGCACTGGCTGTGTTGCCGGCTTTTTACCACGCTTAAGCGGCACTTTTAAGGGCCTCCGATATCCTGCCTCACTCTGCGAAACACAGTACAAGTACCGTTTCACGCTGAGTATTCTTTGAGCCCATGGTATCACTTCGGACGAGCCGAACCAATTAGTGCGTCAGCATATGCTTCAGCATGGCCCTCCCATGGGATTATAATTGACATGTCAGGGTTTTTGTTAATTTCACACATAGCTTATTAATGCAGTGTTAAGTTTCAACTACATACATACAATCGCGTTTGTTCTACTTCCTCCAGAAGCGAAGGGGCGGTAACAAAGGAGTGTCTGTTTGTCTTGGCGATTATTGTCATGTAATAAAGAACTTAAAGCTAAGGCCCAAAGCACCTGCCATTACTTCACATGCCTCTGCTAATTAGAGGGCTTCCGTGTACATTTTTCTTATAACATCGGTGGCAAGCGACCAGGAGCCTCACCTAAGCCAAGCGGTCCTCCGCCCATAGACACTCCCTGCCCTTGAAGAGCCGCAGGTGCGTTGCCGGCCTTTAAGCAATGTGTATATACATATTATATTTTATATAAGCTTACGCCTGCGACTGGAGATTACTGGAGTTACGTGATGAGTGTGGTATACTTTTACGACATTTTTTACGTAGTAATCTTTAGCGTCGCAATAATTCAATTGGCTTAAGATTTATAGGATGTATTACAAGACATAGCAGTATTTCTTAAAATGGACTCTACGGAGATGTAACAGGGTCCGTAACATGGAGCCAGGGTCAACAACTCAAAAAAACTATAATTAAACATTACATGAGGCCAAGTGCCATTTAATTTAGATTTACTTTACATACTTTGAGCAACAATGAATTTTATACATTAAAATAAATAGCTTCTTACTTTTCATAACTTAGCATAGACTTCAAAGATTTTAAATAAGATATTCTTGTAAAGAGGAATAACCTTAAGAAGTCGTTACCTGCGACTGTAAACCTTCCTGTAGCCATTCAAACAGACATTTAAAAGAGATTAAAATTGTAAGCTATTCAACATGTATGAAGGAACAGAATACTCAGCGTGAAACGGTACTTGTACTGTGTTTCGCAGAATAAGTGAGGATATCTATGCCTCTTTAAGATGTCGCTTACGTAGCGTAAAAATTTGGCAACACAACCAATGCGCGGACGCTTGTCCATGGGCGGCGGTGTTCTTTTACCATATAGGAAAGCCACGTTGTTGGCTATAGTATAAAAAAGTAACAACAGAGCAGGTGGGTCTCCTATTTGGTAAAAGAACACCGCCACGCATGGACAACCACGTCACAGCCCGCGCATTAGTTGTGTTGCCGAATTTTTATGCCACTTTTTTTACAGGCGAAATTTTGAAGGGCCTCCGATATCCTCATTCACTCAGTGAATCACATCACAAGTACCGTTTCACGTTCTGTGAGTCAGTGGTATCACTTCGGACGAGCCGGTCCAATTTGTGCGTCAGCATGCCTCTGCCACTATGATTGTTACCCCACAAACAAAGAGACAGACACAGGCACGAGAAGCGACATAACACTCCACTTTTGCAACACCTAAGTAGTTCTCCCCTAGTACGTTAGGTCCCATCGCGTGCAACTTAGCATGTCTTTATTGTTAGCGAAGCGAAGAGTGAGAATATTAAATATGAAATTCTAAGAAACTAAATGCAAGATGGCGTCTCGCTTTAGGAATGCCGCTTCCTTTGGGAAAGCAAAAACAATGGCTGGGAATATTACTATGCTAATATATTTTTAATGAGAATTACACTAATAAATCGCTAGTGCATCGCTGACAATACTCCATTGCAAATTGAACACTTACTTTACTATTTTTTTTAATAGTACAGCGGACAACGGTGGGCAGCAGGTGGGTCTCCTATAATATGGTAAGAGAACCCCGGCGCCCATACCCAACCGCGCCACAATTGGTGCATTGGTTGTGTTGCCGACATGAAATATACACGAATTTATCTTTGAAACGAATATTCTTCTTAATTATAAACAGAGACACGAGGTTTTACACATATTCACCTTATATTTCGTCTTCAATTAATTTTATTATTAAAGGAAGTGGTTATATAATACACATGATTAGATGTTTGCTTTTCAATCTGCCTAGTCGTATTTCTGTCCGTGTCGAGATGGGCTAAAATGTAAACTCAGGCTTTTAATATACAATGACGTCATTTCTGCGTGCGTTGAATTATGAGAAGTTCAGCCGTGTTAAATGGCCATAAACAATACGATCCTGTCAAAAATTTATAAAAAGTAGAACGACACACCAGTTTGTGGTTATTCTATATAAAAAATATCTCCTAGAGGTCTTTTATCTGAAATAAAGATTTTCCTTCATTCACCCGTGGGAAGAACATGCTGAAGCATATGCTGACGCACTAATTGGGCCGGCTCGTGCGAAGTGATACCAGTGGTCACAGAATACTCAGCATGAAACGGTAGGTTTTTGTACTGTTTCGCAGAGTAAGTGAGGATATCGGAAGCCCTTAAAACCTGCTTCGTTGTTCGTTATAGATTAAAAGAAAATAAAAAAAGAAAGAAATTAGTATTTCTTAGTCAGAACTTGTCGTGCTTGTCTATGAACGAAATGTCATGCTTTGATATTTCTGACTATGCTGAGTGATTGGAACGTAATGGCGGTAAAAAGTGATAAAAACTTATGTTAAATTAAATACTAAATCTATTTTATTAAGTGGTGTGAATCTGGAGGTGTTATATGTTAATAATTTGGTGTCGTTTCTTTAATTTTTTCAGGTAAGATTGTTAAGTTATGTAGAGGTTATGTTTTTGTAACTACTCAATAAATAAAACTTTATCAGAGATATACATTGAGGTTTATATCTTCTGAACTTTTTATATAACATTTTTTTGACACTGTTAACAAACAGGCTATAATTATTCTCTTGAGATTCGGGCGGCGTTCGTGAAATCTGAAACTTAATAGTATATCTGAATCAAGATAGATTTGATTTGATTTGATCTACACGATCGTTCAAGCTTAGCTCTCTTTAACTTGCATCTCGGTATACAATTTTAATATTTTGTATGTGGAATTAACCTCTGTAATTTGGACTATGGGAGTTCTACGTTACAAATTAAAACTATGGTACTGCTAATAGAATTCTCAAATAACTCTTGCCTCTAGAAGACGTGCAAGATAAAATCAAAGCGATCCGAATGAAATGAAGACGATCTAAACGAACCCGTCTGGAACGGGCCGCCGACAAAAAGCGACATACCAATATTTGCTCCAAAAGATTCCTCTGCACTTGTCGGAAAACAAAGAGACCAAATATAAAAAGACAGTCGGCCCGGGAATAAGAATGAGCCAAGCCATTCTGGACGGAATTATGGATTCGAAACACGCTGATTCTTTTACGCGGCATGCATTTGTTTTTACGCTTAATATTCGCTTTTTAGAACGTTGCAGGGCTGCCGACGGGGACGACCACGGCGACACTGAAACGGTCACGACATTAACAAACACGTAACAGATAGTCCACACGTAACAGGAATGATAACGTATCCAACGGACTGAAACATTTTCATCTCGAACAATAGATGGCTGTAGTCACCGATGAATCGGAGCATAAATAAACAATATTGGCGGCAGCCCTGAACCACTAATTTGTGTAAAAAAGCAACAAAGAAAGCCCTAGCGCTCTCCAGTTGAGCAAACGCTCCGCGCCGATGCGCCTGCGCCGCCCTCATTGGCGGCGAGGGACAGAGACGGAGATACTACAACGCTGAGAACAGAAGAGAGCGGATAGGCTGCACGATGTTGAAGTTCCCGAGCGTCGATGCTATCCTTACAACACCCCATGAGAGGGAAAGGGATAGAACCGCTGCATGGGTTGAGAGGATTTTCGATCATTGACTTCTTTCAAGGTTATCCGCCGCGATGGTTACCCAAGTGACCTTCAATACTTTCTTTTGAGGTCGAATTACTTACGAAAACTGACCCACTTATTTCACTTTTCCGCCCGAATTAATCACTGCAGGAGAACAACTTTGAGCTAATATTTCTTTCAATTGTTACAGATAGCAATTATGACATGACTGAACAGCCATCCCTTCGAGTTATAGGTATGATGAACCATAAATTATGAGCATTTACAAATAATACTTGTGTTAGCTGAAACAGTAGCCTTATACTTGGGCGTGAAACTATTCGGGGCTTGATAACTTATCTTTGGACAATATTTGCCTTTTTATCTACCTAGGGGTAATTGAGGGTTGTTTGAGAAACCGGTGACAGGGCGAACTTCGTTTCACATAATATGTATACAAACAGACAAGTAGATACCTACTACTTAAATGTTTCATGTTTGTAGTATTTTTACTTTTTATTGAGATATAATTTATAATTCTCAGGATTAAACCTTTTCGGAACTTCCATAAGTAGTAGTAGTAGTTGACTGATCGTTTGTATTTATTCAAAATTGGCTAAAATATAAACCTTTATAGTTTGTCACGGATTTGATTTACAAAAGATGTTCTGTTAACTGTCGAGTTGTTTTATTAAATTTTACTTAAATTGCGTCCGCATAATACATGCTAATAACAGCCTACATTCCCATGAATATAAGATATTTTAAAATCTAACCAAAACAAATAAAACTAATGCTGAGACGATACGAAGTGATATTCTATGAATGTTTTTTTTTATGGAAAAACTTACGAATGTTACAAAACAAAATTATATTTTAAATAATCCATTGTATTTTCTACGAACGCAATACAGACTACAACTATTGTCTCTTTGTTTTAGTGAGTAGGGAATGTTTAGGAAAGCGGGACGAGTTTTGAATAATATTTTAATTTAATGGCGTTTATGAAGCTCTGAATCATTTGCATAATAGGATTACGCACATTGACTCAACTCTTTAAAGTCACATCTTTTTATATCCGTTACGTGCAAATAAAAACTATCAATTTAATATGCAAAGTAAAAACCTTATATCTATTTGTACTTTTTGCCAATGGACAATCGAAACGCTGAAATTTGGTTAATTTGAAAAATTTGGTTACATTTATCCGGCGTTTTATGCCGCTTAAGGGGCAAGCTTGCCGGACCTTGGGTATACTAACAGACTCATCAAACTACTACTTCAAACTAGAAAAAGAAAATAAGATATACCTAATTCGCTATTCGGAATTAAAAAAAAAAAGAACCATAAGACATACAGATACAACTACTGAAACTCGTACCTAACTCATACTCTACCTAAATATTTTATACATTCATAATTATAAAATATGCTTCTTTTAATTGGATAGAAGAGAAAATGTATGTTTTTTGGCCCCACTATCACAGAAACGAATTATTAGAGATTTAATAATTTCGGCAATGTAAAAAAATCAGAAGAATGAATGTTGAATGCGACAGCCCGCATAGGATGCACGTGTAAAGAAAAGAATTCAATATTTAATGCGTTCCACGAAATAATAGCCGTTTGATGTTCATTTCTTTACGTAATGGTTCAGTGGTTCACCGATAACTTCCAGGAGGAAGCTCTGGGGTTGATAACATTCACAGAGTTCAATGGATCTTATTATTTATTAAAAACCTTCATTTCATGACTGTTTCTCCGTTAGCAAAGCAATCTTCCAATCTCCTTTATTTTTCTCTTATTCTGGCTGTTCTAGACCTTAAAATTGTTATCACCTTTAATTCAGTGTTTTTCTATTTCAATTTCATGATTTTTTTTTAGAAATACCTAAGTTATCTCTTAAGGTATATATTATGGTTTAGTGCTAGAGTTGCTAATTAAAATGTATATTAGAGGTACATTATATATATTTTGCGCGATGGTAAGACGATCTCACGAAGGTTGCGGGCAACCGGGGTAAAAGAATGTTCCCGTGGGCGAAAATATAAATATATCGCCATAGCGATATTGAAACAAAAACCATTAACGTAGCATTAACCATACGTTACACTCGCCACACACTTCCTTGTCCCACAAAAGTGCTGAGCCAGTCGCGATCACATAATGATTCATCATAAAACCGACGTGGGCGCACCTACACGATAAACTCGAATGAAAGAATAGCTTTTGTGTACGAAGGGAATAAGACCGCGAATTGTACGAACCCAGCGCCGTCCAATTTCAGTGATAGTCCACAATAAGCTATCGAAGATTTAATACTCGAATGGTTAATGTATGGACCATCGGCACGTGGGTGTTCCGTGTTCTGTATTCTCGTGTTTACGATCCTTCTTTATAATCGATGCTTTTACAGTCTATGTTCTCGATCGACAAAGTGAAAATATTTTTATTTAAAATAAGATACAAAGGACCCATTTTTGTACGTCAAATTTGGATTTGCGCTGATAAAAATGGCGAAAGAAACTGACAGCAATGTTTTATTCATAATAGGCAGAGTTACATTTTTATTCACAATTACACCAGATTTCCCTATCATTCAGAAAGTCTTAATATGCCTTATAACACAATACAAGTTTTATGTATTTTTTGTATTAAAATGCCGTCATATAACATATTGATATTTTTTTCTGAAATGAAATTAAACTGTACACGGTACACAGTCGCCCGACTTCAAAATACGGCTTTTATATAGTTTTTCAATTCTTTTCTATTATAAAGCGAGCTGTGACGGATCACCGCCGTAAAAGACAATTGCAATCCCTGTTCTGCTGTTGCTTGCCGTTACGCCGTTTAAGCGATATAACTTAGTATGCCTCCAGCAGCCTCATCAATCAGCAAAACCATAAATGGTATTATGTGAGCACTTGGTATCACTCCCGCTGGTCCAATTAATGCGATATCATGGCTCTCCCACAGGTATTAAGACAACCCGGCTACAGTCAAGCCATTCCAGAGCCCGAAAAAAATTCAAAATTCTATTCTACAAGGGATTGAATCCCGTACCCTTGTGGTCATGGTCTATCCAGATATCCATCCAATCAGAATATCAATAAGTATTTTTCTGTGAGTTTATACATATAAATTCGCCTAACAATATTTCTTGAGCAAACTTAAACTATGTGGTGTTACATAAGTAAACATGTATGTATATATTTAAATCTATGCGAATATATATTTTATTCGAATAAGACTAATATCAGAACTATTCTTATAGAATTATTTAACAATACAAACTTATTATACAAGCTTGATCTAAATAGTCTTTTTAGTAAAAAAAAGTATATAAAAACATTTTTCTTTTATTTCAGATGTTCCAGTGCTAACCTCGCAATAAACCAATCCCCGGAAACAAATGGATTCGTGATAAATTACTGTTTTTTTGGTTTAACAGATGACGCCTCTGATGGTAAGAGATCGCCGCCGCCTAAGCAACAGCGCATGGCATTTTGGCGTTGATGGCATTTAACGCCGGCCACCGGTAGCCTTAATTTTTAGGGCCGCTGTTCGTCCACTAAACAATATTTTCTACATTCATACTTACTAAAAATTTCATTTCAAGAATTTAAACATTCAGACAAATTGCCCGGGTATTTTTACTTTTAGCATTTCCGAAAATGGCACACATTATGATAAAAAGGTTTTTTTTACTAAAAATGAGGAGGCAAAAGAGCAGAAGGCTCACCTAGGAAAAGAGATCCACTGCCCAAGGATACCCCCAGCCTCTGTTGAGCCACGGGTGCTTTGCTGGCCTTTACCTACGCTCTTATTTTGAAAATCCCCAGAGTTTGGTTTTAAATATATATAATTGTAGGTTATAATTTACAGATGTACCGGGTAATACAAATCAAGACGAACTGGGTGAAAAGTAGACATCGCGGATTGAACAATCAAGAATAAATAATTACAAGCAACAGGATTGGGGAATGTGTTGAAGAGACAGATCTCCGAACGTACCTGGGCCTGGTAACTCCACCACCGTTGGCGTTCCTGTTCGCCAACGGGGGACGAGTTCCTGTTCCTAGATGCGATGTTCTACAAATCGCGCTGAAACAGGCTCCAAGATAAAAGCTATATAACTCATCATCATTTCAGCCGTAGGACGTCCACTGCTGGACATAGACCTCCCCTTCGGACCTCCATGCATACCTGTCAGAGGCTACCTGCATCCAGCATCTTCCGGCAACCTTTAATAAGGTCATCTGTTCCCCTTGTGGGTGGACGTTCTACGCTGCGTTGCTGGTCCATGGTCTCCATTCTAACACTTCTATTATTTATGGAGTTTGGTCAACGTTCCTCCGCCCATGTACAGCCCCAGCCCTTGTAGAACTGCGGGTGCGTTACCGGCCTATAAGGAATATGTACGCCATTTCTTGAAGATCCACAAGTCGTATTGGTCAATTAGTCAAGATAACATTGTAATTTTTCACTAACGAAACCAAACTAATTTTCATGCACCTCCGATTTAAATTAGACGCCATTTTTACACGCCCAATAGACACCGTCGAGTCCCGTTGTCCCCCACCAGGACCACTTTAGGAATAACTGAGCTAGAGATGCCTGGAGAAGATCCCTGCTTAGCATCAAAGTCGATGCATTTCTAGTATTAAAATTACTTTTTTACATGGTACATAATGGGCTTGGATAATCTGCATGTGTCGATCAATAAAAGACAAAATAAATAAAAAATCTTTAATTTCTACATTGCTACATTATAACAAACAAAGTGTCATTAAAATATATCACATAGTCTTTAATGCCAAAACAAAAATTATACCTATGATTATTTCGATAGTAAAACGCCAAGTACTTAATGACAAACTTGACCCACAGGTTGTTTTGCGAAACTTTATGCACGTGGTTAAATTTACACAGCCTTTTTTTAAATACACAATTTCAAGCCAAACTTTAAGAAAACATTTTTATGAAAACCTTGCTTTTCAATTACAATAACCACATTTATTTTGTTATAGTGCATAAAGGACATGATTCAATTCTTACAACATAGCTCCCATCCGTCAAACACAATATTAGACGACCAAAAAACTTCAGTATAATAATTCACTAAATATCACAAAAGTGAATTCATCAACAGAAAAATAGTGTCCAAATAGATCCGATTAGGAGTTACGGTGCGAGAAACACATAATTCTTGGGAAATTAAAAAATCTTTTACAATTTTAATTAATATGTTTATATAATTTAATACCGCCTCGCTAAGCCAAACGGTAAAAAGTAAGCCATGTTTACTTGTAACAATGTCTTCAAACATGTGTTGCCAAATCTCTTCAAAACTAACTAAAATATATAACTTCATACAATATGTTATGGTCCATATGAATACACTAGTATCTGAGATTTTGTGAACCATAGACAGATGGATTAATATTTTGTAAGATTTTAAACTTAAGATAAGATTATGATAACCCCGCGACTGCTAATAAGGCGGACACATTTTTTCCCATTCTCCTACTTGATGTTCTCTATGCGGTATGCACCTACTACCACACATTCGATTTATTTGGAATCGGTAGAAGAAAAGTGTACCACATAACTCTTTTTGGGCTTAGCCACAGTTAACTAAAATTATTTTTTATGAGTTATCTATAATCTAGCAATTAATAGTAATAATTCAAAACAACCGAAGGTTTATTTTAATGGTAAATAAACATTTAATTTTAGGTAAGGACCTTACATAAATATGGCGGTGTATGAAACTCATAACATTAACTAATACAAGGGAAACTACATAGTATAAAAAATATTATTTGCCTCTCTTTATTTAATGCAACCGGGCATTGTCCTTGAAAGATTTTTATTCAACCCCAAATATGTTAGGATAATCAGAAATTGGAAATATTCAGAATCTCAAAGGAGCATACAATGTGTGAAATACAAAAAACCAGTGATTTATTAAACAGTGGACTGAAACCCCTGACCAAGGCAGTCAACTAAACTATATCAGTAGCTAAAGCCAAGTACCCTAAAACGATTAAATCAAACCCATGTTCACCTTATTGAATTGAATTGTCATTGAAAGAAGAGTTAAGTAAGACAGTTTTAAGAGGATAGGTAGAAAAGTTTATGCATCACCCACTTTCTGCACAACGATTGAATAAGAATATTTTAGTAGGCCTTAATGGATATAACAACAAAATAAAATTACTCTTTTTCCATCGTTACATTTTAAATTAATTAATCAGAAAAGAATTACTATTTTATATTAATAATCAGTTATTTTTTAGAACACAATTAAATCACACCGCTCTTGAGGCATTTCATTTCTATATTCTTTCGATAAACAAAACTTTAACCACTGAGCTATAGGGACTATTGTTTAAAGTTGACGTACGCGAAAAAAAAACTTAGGAATGAAGACTAACGTTGTTAGTGTAATAGCAATTAATAATTCTTTACATTTACTTATTTACATTTGACTCTACATCCGCGGATAATCCGTTTTCTACCTGCAATTAATACATTAAAGTCAGCATTACACGTCACAGAAATAATATGGAAGACAATTCCACCAGTTGGCGCATCTTACAATACAAATTCAAACCGGAATGTCTCAAAAATTAAGAAGAAACAGATGTTCAAACAGAAACGTTCAGAGTACAGACAGAGGACAAAACCAAGGCTAAGGCAAATAAAATGTCTCTAAGGAGAGTAATATTTTTTAATGGTATAGCGGACAACAGAGCAGGTGGTTCTCCTATAATGTAAGAGAACACCGCCGCCCATGGACTAGCACGCCACAGTCCGGTTAACCCTTGTGTGATTTTTTTTAAATATTAGAATATTCTAAATTATTCTCGATTCCTTGAAGCGATGGGTCTGTAAGATCCCGCACGCATGCCGTGTAATTTTTACCTACATGCCCAAGAGTTAAGAGGCATTTTTAAAGGCCTCACATATCCTCGCGCACTCAGCGAAACACAGTGTAAGTACCGTTTTACGCTGAGTATTCTGTGAGCCCGATGTATCACTTCGGAAGCGCCGGCCCAATTAGTCGCGTCATCAAATTGAGCATGACTCACCCATCAGTTCAAATATTTTCCGTATGATTTGAAATCGTCGGGTCGCGGTTGAGTAGGCGATACTCACGTGGCACGACAGACCGGCGACTGGAGGTCCCGCTCGTGGCCCCCGGAGAAGGAGATGTTGAGGAGCATCGCCTCGAAGGGGTCACTGCGCATCCGCTGCTGGTTGTTCACCGCCGCTGTTGGCCCGTCCACGATCCGGCTCTCCGTGTTGCCGTCCTTTAAGAAACATCGTTCCTAATTAATTCCTTAACGATTTCGGAGATATACCACCGCTCTGTGGAATCAGCTGCCAACAGGGGTGTTTCCAAACCAATACAACTTGAGGACCTTCGAGAGCGTACATATTCCTTAAAAACCGGCAACGCCCTGCAACTATGCACGGGCTAGTGATGCCCATGGGCGGAGAGTCCGCTTGTCCTAGGTATCTAAAAGCACATATCTCAAAAGCTTGTTTCCCCGTCGTTGCTAGCTCCCGTGCTGTTATAGAAACCAACCTCGGGTGCTGGGCTCCACAGCCGGACGACTGTCTCGATGCCGCTGGTCGCCAGCAAGAACAGCGTGGGGTGTGGCTGCACGCAGTTTAGGATGGACTCGTCGGCGCGGAGGCAGCGCGCGATGTTTCCGGTGCGACGAGACCATACGAACATGCTACCATCGTCAGAGCTGAGGGCGCCAATATATATATTTTTTTACGGAAAACTTACAGCTCGCATAGATTATTGCACCCGTGGGAGAGCCATGCTGACGCACTAATTGGACCGGCTCTTCCGAAGTTATACCACGGGCACACAGAAAACTAAGCGTGAAAAGGTTGTTGCATTTGAAACGGTGCTTTTACTGTGCTTCATTGAGTGAGTGAGGAAATTGGAGGGTCTTATAATTTCCGTAAAAAGTCGGCTACACAACCAATGCACGGACTGTGACGCGGTTATCTACGGGCGGCAGTGTTCCCTTACCATAAAAGAGACCCAAATGCTCCGTTGTCCGCTATACTATATAGAGAACTTATGCCTATCATTAGTGGCCAAGGAGGTATTCGATATTATGTGGTTAAGTGGTGGTAGTTCAAACGAAATGAAATCACAACTCTCGAGACACGACCGTTTACTTATGATGTTGAACAAGGACTGATATTTTAGCTGTGAACATGTGTAGTGGACACAAACTCATCACATCACATTCTTGTACCCTGGAACAAATCATGTCCTGTGGAGACTATATAATATAATATTTTGTTATTTTTTGGTTGTGTTGCTGGCTTTCTACGCCACTTCAGTGGTATTTTTAAGGGCCTCCGATATCCTCACTCACTCAGAGAAACACAGTGCAATACAATGCAATGCATGAAATGCAATCGGATTTTTAACTCGTTAAAACTACACTAAATGTATCGTACAATACAAATTTTAAAAATCAATACTTCTTAGTCAATACGAAGTAGCAGTTGCAGAATTATAAATTAATAATGAGAAAAACGGAATCACCCTGCGGCCAAAAAATTGGCATCGGGTCCAAGGAAGTTGGCCTCTTTTATGTCCGTAGTAGTATTGCAATGGCCCAAAAATCGACTCGAGTAGTCCAATGCGGAGCTGCGCAATTGGCGCTCCAGCGCACTTCCGACGTGACCTTCGTCCTCAGTTGCTGAAAAATATATTCTTTTTTTAAAACTATTACTATCAATTTCCATTTTCATCTGATACAAATGGAATAACGAACATATTAAATAAATTTTACAATTGCCTATACAATAATAAAAGATATAACGGCAAACAGAGCCTCGCTCTATGCTCCACCACTATAGTTTATTTTGGTTGGTGTAGTTTAAACCTACGCTCGTCACACTTTTCTGGCCAAGCGTCGCACATGACAATGCACCATGAATACCAGGGCCGAGCCGCAGAGTATGTGACAGTGCTTCAAGAGCCCTTGCACACTTATACATACTAGTCTTATAAAAGCAAGTGTGTCTGAATGTGTGTTACTTCTCTACTCTTAAACCACTAAACCAATTTACATGATAATCGTCTCCTTCCGTCGGATTGGTACATAAAGTAGGATATTGGGTTATTTGTGGTTATGACATGTAGGTTATATAGATATAGTTGACTATAAGTGCAATTTATATTGCCGCGGGCCGCACAAAGAAAACCCACGGGCCGCAGTGATAACCACGGGCGTTGACGTAAGCCAGATTGCTTTATTCGGACGTCCTGCACTTTGTTCGGATAAACCTCTCGAAGGCAGCTGGTTCCACAGTGGTGGTAGGGCATACCTTCATCCGACTGAGTATCCATCGACTCGAGAGCCTCCGCAACGTCCTTCTGGAGCAAGAACACCGCATGGCTGGTGGCGTGCTTCGGAAACTTGTCCTTGAAGTAGAGGAGGCACTCGTGGGCCTCGCGGGCCTTCTTCAGATCCATTAGACCTTTCGCGAGGCGGAAGTGAGACTTCACGTGGCCCGCGTCCAGTTTTATCGCCGTGTAACAGTCCCTGATGGCAGCGTATGTGTCGCCAGACCTGCAAAATCATTCTGCGTGGGTGAATTTACGTTATCACTACATGGGGAGCCTCGTAGCTTAAAAGTGTACAATGAAGCGAGAGAAATCGGGTTCGAGTCTCGGTACGAACAATTATAATTTAATTTATAATTTATTCGGTCTCTGGAAGGGCTTGACAGCAGCCGGGAGAGTGTCTTGATATTGTCGCACATGTGGGAGACTCATGCTGAAGCATATGCGGACGCAATAATTGGGCTGGCTCGTCCGAAGTGGTACCACAAGAAGAGGGACAACGGAACAAACGACCTAGAAATAGAAGAAAGTAAAGAGGTAGAGACCATCCACGGCGCATGAGGGCAGCGGCTCGGTTGGAGTAGAGGATGGCGCAGTCGGGGCACTCCGCGATCGACAGGTTGTACAGCGTCACGGCGCCCGAGTAGTCGCCCTTGTTCACCATGTCGTTCGCCTGCAAACGGAAACGTCTCCGTGAGCCCGTTATAATCAGCGTTAAATTGTACTTCAAACGGTGCTTCTACTGTGTTTCGCTGAGTGAGGATATCGGAAACCCTCGAAATGCCGCTTAAGTGGCGTGAAACGGCGGCAAAACAACCAAGGCGCGGAATGTGGCGCGGTTGTCGATGAGCGGTAATGTTCTCTTACCATATAGAAGACCTTCCTGCTCCGTTGTCCGCTATACCGTAATAAAAGATAATAACGATTTGGTGTTGATATAAAAACTGACCGCTTCCTTCAGCTGCTTCACCCTCTCGGGCAACTGCTCCATAGCACCATTGGTGCCCTCTTTGGGGATGGTTCCGTTGTTCGTCCCGTTCTTAGCCTCGCTATGTCCATTCTTCGCTTTCTCCCCCTTCTCCCCATCGCGGTAGCAGTGGTTGTGCTGGATGATGAAGCTCTCTACAAGAACCGGACGTCGAGCTGAATTTATATCATATAAATACACCTGTAATGGAAACATGTATAATTAGAGTGAGTATTATAGCACTACGAGTAGAAAATTCACATGATGCAATAATTTATGTTTGAACTGAATCCTGTAGCATTTCTATAAAGCATTGAATAAGGAGCATAAAAGCGGAATGGAGATGTTTGTTAACCTATTAATATTACGTAAATTGCGACTCAGGTTACTTTAACTACTTTTATAAATACTAATAAATGAACTCATGGTCACTCCCAATAACAAAACAAGAAATCTCCAATATATTTTGGTTCTTTGAACCGGATATGAAACTTTATGTTGTTTTTCTTGGATTTTGAAAAAAATTATAATATACGACAGACTAAATTAGGCACGAATAAAATTGTGTAATAAATCATATCGGTTCACTTAGTTGGAGTTAGTTAAGTTTGGATTTTTATAAAAATGCATTCACCTGTTCAGAGCCTAAATTGACTAGGAGCTCATTCCCGTCGTGGCTGAAAGCGATGTAAGTGGCCGCCTTCTTCGGGAAATTTGCCTCGTGAGACTCTATCGACAGGTGCCCTGAAAATCCAAATACCGATACGATCATATACAAGTAAAAGAGATTGAAAAATGATCATAGACACATTTCCCACCTATACAATACAAGCAATAAAGAGAAGACAATCTGTGGCCACGCCAGGTCCTTACCGGGGGCGAAGTACTGCACGGCGGACCTGGGTATATTGTTGTCCGGGTCACCTTGGCCCGCGCGCGAACATCGCACATTCTGACGCTCCCACATCAGCCGAGCCATCGGCGGGGTTATTTGGAAGTCCTGAACAAGAGATTTTTATTCATTTTAATTCAGATATACTATACAACTGTTATAAACAATTATCCAAGGAGATCCCAAAAAAGATTATCCTTCAATTATAGGTAAAATGACACAGCAACACCTGGGGTAATGACGCAGCAAACAAGTTGGCCAGGAGGGGCTCGGATATGGACCCGGTGGGACCTGAACTGAGTTATCTCCGATCCCCTTTGGCCAACTTCGTAGTCTTGTCAGACAGTGCACCCAGAGGCAACACTTCAGTTACTGGGCTAATCAGTGAGTGTTGAGAAGCGAAACGAGCTTTTCCTAGCATCAATAGTCGGCTCTCGAAAAAGTTACTTCGTATGAATAAACCCTAAATACGAACTGTAACTAATGCATTAACAGGATACGGTTTCTTTAACAAAGATCTGTATGTTATAGGTATTACAGACAGCGCCATATGCAAGACATGCATGATGGAGGATGAAATAGCAGCTCAAGTCCTTAGCACTAACCTGCAGTTTGCTTAGTTTAATCATCCTAGTGTCGTACAGTCGGACGTAGAAGTCGTTGGCGCCCACGGCCAGCTGATAGGGCCGGCGGGGATTCACAGCCAAGCACTTGGCCTCCGCGTACGGGCCCATGTGGTTGAGCAAATTTACCAGTACATTGGAACAGTCTGAGTTACAACGATGCGGCATACGGAGGTCGTGTTGTCTGAAATTATTTTTAATTTTTTTAACCTTCGGCAAAGAGATGTTAGTAGTAGGTAGTAGTGGTGGTTTCCTCAGTAGTTTTGCAACTAATTTTTCAATTTTCACTACTGTGAGTCTGGCCTGATACAGCTTGACGATAAGTTTGATATTTAGCGACAGCACTTTATTAGTTGAGTTAGCTTTCTTTTTTATTTTGTGTATCTTAAAAGTGACCAATATTATTGATGTATTTCATTTGAATGCTGTTTCCCTCAGCATTATCTATTACATTTAACATGGGAAATGGTCTGTGTATTTGTTCAGATTAATATCTACATCTGAATTTTATCATTGGACATCAATGCATAATGCAATACGTCATGACACCTCAAAGTTTTTGCTTCACAACTGAACTCTGTGGAGCTGCCTATAGAGATATTAAAAAAAAAAGACTCAGGGACCTTTAGAAGGCAAACCAGTTGAAACTAAGGATGTCCAAAGGCGGCAAGCCTCACTAAGTAACATTTAATAAATGTATCCTAGGTGATCCTCCACACTTTTTTTGTTTGAAAAAACCTGGACAAAATGGATCTTAATTCTAACTTTATAAATAAACAAATTTAATTAAAATTACATTGACAGGAAAGGTTTAGTTTTAGAATTAGCGTTATTGCAAAACGATTATGTATGCAGGGGCACCCTATCTTTAAGTAGTTTATAATGCAGCGGAAAAGTCCAGTGTCGTAATTGAGATAAGAATAATTATAGCGTCTAAGTTATTTTTCTGTTTCTGGGACTATGTGATATTATAATACTAGCATCTGCGAGTAGCATGGACATAGGTTCGGATTTTAGGGAGATGATAAGAAAATAATATCTAAAATCAGTAAATAACAATTATTTTTAACATTTTAGCAAGCAAAAAATATTGGTCTTAAAATTATGAATAAAAATAATAAACAGGTGTTTATTTTTTTTGCAAATTAATGCCTGATTCAAAATACTTACATAATCAAGCCATCCTCTCCCGCAGACCATAAGAGATGTGGCTTATCTGGGGCAACTGCCAGTCTCTTAACTCTAGCACTATGGCAGGAACATTCCAGGAGTGTAGTTCCTCCACATACATTACGGGCCCTCACTGATGCATCAGCAGCGCATGTTGCTACTATGTCTTGTGACAAGAACTGTTACCACAGAAAAATATTTATAATTTAACTGTAGTATATTATAGATTTTTTAAATAAATGTAGTAAATAAAAAGATATTGTTATCACTTTGTTAATGTTATGTATCTTTATAATGCTAGTGCTAAAATGACAAAGCAGAAGATACAATAGATAAGTCTTAAGAGGTAGTTTATTGTTTATAATATACTTTTTATACTAACAAAATTACATTATGAACAACAGCAGCTGATATCTGATTATATGGGTGCTTATGCATTATTCAAGTGTATTAAATTTATTCTCAATATATGCAAATTACAGTTGAGATTTTTTATTATATTTTAAATAAAAATATTCATGTCATTGAAGCACTGACCTTTACAGAAAATATGTTTCCTGTATGTCCTGTTGTGATATTATGTAGCTGCTTATACCGAAATGGATCCCAGAGAATTACGTGAAGATCATCAGATGCCGAAGCCAACACTCTACGACACAAATTGAAAAATTAGCTAATACTTTTAGAAAATTGTTTTTTCTAATACAATGAAAATATACTTACGATCCATCTTTGCTCCATTCTAGACAGTTTACACATCCCATATGCCCATGAAGCTCTTTTTCAAGACCTAATCGGTCAACTAAATTACTAGTGACTGTTAAACGATTCTGGAATTTCCTAGATATGCCATCACGCTCACGAGCTGCGGTAAGACGCACAGTACCCAGCGACCACAATGGATCCTCCCGTCTCCCCATGTCTTATTCGTTAATTACAACGATTTATCATAACAATAAGGGTTGTGACCTATCTACGACTAGATCTATTTTTACTTTTCATCATCTCCCTTATTTGAAAAATATAAACGACAATATATCGTACTAACAATTGTTATAATAACTAATTTACATCAAACGGAAAAGTTTTATTGCAAATATAAAGATTTTCCTTTACAAGATTTTTCTTTGAAAATATGTAGAGCTGTCAAAACTCAATCAAACCACAAACTAAATGTCTATGTCAAAAGGTGTTTTCTTAACACGGACCATTATTTTATATTATTTCCATTGTTTAAAGAGTTTTTAAACTTAGACTCAAAATCCTTTACACCAGGTATCGTGTGTCAGTAATGGATTTGTTGTTTTTATTAAGAATTAATTTATTACATTACTTTGCATTAATTGAGCATATTCTCTAAATATTATGCTTAAAACTACAAATTTTTAAAATGTTCAATATTTTGTAATTATCATATACATCGGCGCGATCAGTAATAGTTATGGGCACCTGCGTTCACGCTATGACTCGCTGTGAAACCAGTAATAACTAATAACGATGACTAACATACACCTGCTTGGATTCTGCTCGTGCAACGACGACTATAAATACTCTTACTTGGCCGGCTACAACAATTGCTTCCGCCGGACACGGAGGTGAGAACCTAGCTACGTTGTCAGACTCACCCCGATGAGCTTCAGACCGGCTGCTCAGTCCCGCGCCTGTCAGGCGGCCCAAGCCGAGGTTCGTGTTTCTCGGGAGCCGCCCTTGCGCTAGTCGCGGCTGAAAATTAAATTCATGACGAGCCTATTGCTCGCCCCAAAATACCGTATGAAACAATGATGGCTGTATATACGGCTAGCAGAGTTATTCTAGCTTGAGCCGCTATATGTTAACTACCTCTTTGGGAAGTCGTTAAGCTGTATTACGAATAAACAAAGATAGAAAAACTTGTGAACTTTTCTTTCAATGATGAATCACCATCAAGTAAACAATAGTTGTAATGTCAGCTATGCAGACGTCATATCCAACCAAAACACTTCTGAGGCCTCCGCACCGTTATATAACACATAAAGAATTTCCTATTATAATTGCGATTAAACCTTTTATTGTGATAGGATGATACGGATCCCGTAATACGTCCCTAGGTCTCCGTTTGAGTTTGGTAGTTAGGTGATAGTATACAGTGTAATCAGCGCTGTGCCAATGAGTGTATTGGGATGGTATTCAGCACTAGCGAACTAGCACTCACTCCTTAGCTTCATGCAATGTATCTTACACCGCGGCCCGTATGTGTTTGGATTTATATTTTGTCTCCCGCTCTCGCCTTCTCGGACATTTACGATTTGCTAAATACCTCGCTCAGGCGATCGGTAGGTATGGTACGAAAGAAATTAAACATATTACATTTATTACTAATAATACACTACCGACCCACCAAGCTCACCCAAATAACCTTATACAGAAACAAGCTACTTTCAATGAGACTCGAAACTAGTGTTTCAGCCTCACTGTTTCACATCGAATAGTCGTTTATTTTATCTAGTGACGTTAAATATTTTTTTTAAATGACTAATGCTGTCGGCATGGGGCCTTCACAGCTTCATGCGGAATTTTGAGGCAAGCCTTAGCTTCGCCGAGAAATAGGTTGAGCGCGACTAGCACAAGGGCTGCTAGACACGAACCTCGGCTTGGGCCGTCGCGGGAACGTTGGCCGCCTGAGCCGCTGGTCGGAAGCTTCTGACCGGGGTGTTCTTTGCGACATATATCGGTCCTCGCCTCCGTTTCCGGCATGGGCGGTTTTTAGCGCAGTCCCTACACAGAACCCTACCATTTTATTTATTTTTCTCCTCTATGGAGGCTAACAGCTTATTGTTTGACGCTAAATAACGCTCACGTCTACCTTTTATGAGAGTTTATTAGGATGTAAGCAGAATACATACAGATTTATTTTAAACATTAGAAAAATTTAGAAATATCAGAAAAAATATAGTCATTACTACTGAATACGATAAAGATATTGTAGAAAAACAACGACACTTATATTTAAATAATATTATTTTTTCTATTATTAATGCTCCTATTTAGTCGAAAAATATTACTAACTTTAATAAGTTAAAAAAATGATGATTACATTTTTTCCAATGACAATTGACAACTGATAGATAACATTTATTATTGTACCTTACTAGTTACTTGACGCTTGTATTGAAACTCATATTTATTATTTATTTAAACATTCAGTATTTCTCAAAATACGGAAAAATTTGTTTTTAAGTTTTGAAAGGGTATGTGTAAGATATAAATAATGTATTGTCTTATAGAAAAAAAATGTTATCTTAGTTTCAGATAATCTTATTTCCTCATGTTCGTAGTCGATAACACAAATAAATAGAGTTGACGTGATTGCATGTGGATTAAAATATCATTATATCTTTGCAGTAACCTTAGACAAAATGGGTGAAAGAAAAGGGCAAAACCTTTATTATCCTCCCGACTATGACCCTAAAGTTGGAGGCTTAAATAAGTTCATGGGTACTCATGCCTTAAGGGAGAGAGCCAGGAAACTACACATGGGTATCCTAATAATACGGTTTGAAATGCCCTACAATATATGGTGTGAAGGCTGTAATAACCACATTGGTATGGGCGTTAGGTACAATGCTGAGAAAACCAAAATTGGAATGTACTTTACCACACCTGTATATCAGTTTAGAATGAAATGTCACCTTTGTGACAACCACTTTGAAATTAAAACTGATCCTGGTGTAAGTATTGTTTAATTAATAATAATTATACCAACTACTTCTTAAGTCATTAAATGAAATTGTTGAAAACACCAAATCTTTCATCAGGTAAATTAACATTTCTATCTTGATCTATTAGTGCTTCAGTTTCCAAGTTTCATCTGGTCCCTGGCATTAATAGCCCACTTATAGGTGGTCCTACATTATAGAAGATTTTATTTTGAATGTATTACTATAATAATATATATTAAGATAAAATAAAAGATTTAGTATTTTTTTTTGCTTAGGATTTACATAGATATTTATATATTTCAGAATCTAGACTATGTCATAGTATCTGGAGCTAGGAGGCAGGAGAACAGATGGGATCCAACAGAGAATGGCCAGATAGTACCAGAAACAAAGGAAACACAAAAAAAATTGTTTGATGATGCTATGTTCAGATTAGAACATAAGACAGGGGATGAAGATACAAGTAAATTGGATAAACCACGGCTGGGAAAACTTGTAGGACGTAATGAGAATGTATGGAAAGATGACTATGAAGCAAACTGTGCATTAAGAAGAAATTTTAGGGTAAATTTATTATATACATAGCTTAACCTGTTCTTTTTGAAATAATTCTAAGAATAATGCATTGGTTAGACCTAAACTTAACTTTTTAAGCTGTCTAGATTGTTAGTCACACAAATTTAAAAAACTACTCATTTTAAAATAGAAATTGTATTAGATGGTTGATTCTTTGAGAGAGGCTTATGCCCAATTATTATTGACTGATGATTATGCTGAAGCATTTTGAAAATGATTTTTTTTATTAATAATATAATTTACAGAAAAGGAGGAAAGAACTGGAAGAATCAGCAGTCAATGACAGTTTGCTTCTAGCTAAATCATCCCTTGAAATAAACCTGCTTCCAGAGAATGATGATGATAGAGAAATGGCAGCATTACTATCACTCAGGCCCTCTCATAGTATTGAAGAAAAACAAACAGTCACTAGAAGTAAAATCATGAATGCACCTGCTTTACCAAGTAGTAGTGGTCTTCTGACTAGTTTTGGTGGTTTAAAAAAAGAAGAATCATTAAGTAAACAGAATGTCCTAACTAGAAATAATCTTGGTGTTATACTAAAGAGGAACAAAACTGAATTGGAAAATAAACTTTTTACTAAAGAAAGTTGTAACCCGGAGACTTTAGCAAAAAATGATCATAAAAATATTATTAATGTTGATCAAAATGTGAATAAAGTTATATTAAAGAATGAACCTAACATATATGACAGAAATCATAATAACAATGTAAAAACTGTCTCTTTAGTAGGTGATTATAGCTCTAGTAGTGAAAATTCTGACTAATTTTAAGTCATTCATCAACACTCACTTCAGTCACTTCAGCTAAATTTACGCTCCTGCGTCTTCAGCTGGAAGTTCTGGGTTGAAAGTCAGGTAACCAAAAAGAAGTTTAGAAGCCATTCAAGGTTAATGACCAACCTACCAATGGTAAAGGTAGATGAATAAACTGAACTATAATTTTTTAAGAAAAATGTATAAACTGTAATAGCTTAGGGAGTAAATAAATTATATTATTACATGAAATCTTTATTCCAGTTGCTCCTTATAAAACATTAATTCATCAATAATTATAGTTCAATGTAAGCCTTGAGACTACACACCGAGAACACGAAGTTGCGAATTAACACTTAACACTATAACATTACAGATACAATCTTTATAAACTTGAGTGTGTGACATAATTAATTATAACATTATCTGTAGTATATAAATTTTAATAATTGGTGTAGGTCACTACTGAAAATAGCTTTTCATGTAATATTTTGAATTAAGCAATTATTAAGATTATATTCTATAGTAGCCTGGATATAAAAAATATACGCTCAATTTGTTCCTGAAACAATTTTTTCATATTGTGCTATTGTTATAAGAATTGCACGTTAGTCGCAAAAGGATGAAAGCATTTGAGACATCTTGAACTTTGATCAGTTATTGAGTAATTTTTATTCAAATTCACGCCAATATCGATAAAACAACTGAAGTATTTTGTATTATGAAAATCTCGGTTGGTCGTAGAAGATGTTTCAGAAGCAAAAAGATCGTATCTGCAATGTGTTTACAATAAGTAAATTTTCACTCTTGTGTATTGATAACAATTTCATACATAATCTGTAATCTTAAAAAAATCATTTTAAAAGGCTAATAATTTGAAGTTTTACATTGTGTAGCATAAAATAAAGTATATAAAAGATAAATATAAAAATATAAATATATTCTGTAAGCTTAATATATTTAATTTAGGAGAATTACGTATATATATTTGTAACACATATAGAAACAACTACACATACAACGATTAACGAATAAACACAACATTTAATATTTTTGTGCTTAATTAAATTTGACTAGAATGGTAAAGGTGGATTATGTTAGGCCCTCTTTCAGCCGATAGACAATTCCTTTAAGTACCTTGAAGTGAAATATAGTGGTAAATAAACTGAATATTGCAAAATTAAAGAAATTTAAGTAAGTTTTGAAAGTAGAAAAATAATAGATTTAAACTTTATCAGTTCAGATACAATTTTTAATGAAATGCATTCATTAATAGTAACGCAATAATAGTCCATATAATATTTTAAATAATACAAAAATGTGAAATAACTCGAGGAGAATTTCAAAGTAGTCTTAGTTTGTGTACATTGATTAATATATACCAGTGAAAAAGAAAGTAGGTATATCAAAGGCTGCTGAGTCCCTCCAACGAAAGAAAGCAATCATTACTCAAACGTGAATGTAAAATATTAAATAAATGAGACAAATTGCTAATACAAACTAACCAAAACTGATCAGCCTATTATAGGTTTTGATTGAATAGAGAATCAAATTTTATTGATTGAACTATAAAATTTATGGCGTGTGCATTATTTCGTTGGATTGGTTTGGTGAAAATGTTCAGGATTAAAGTTCAAAGCTATTCACTGTTGCAGCGTTTGTCTTCCAGCGCCTGAATGAGTGCACACTCGATCTTGCTCCTCAGCCAAACCATCACCTCTGGATCCTGTATTTCTATCACCTTTTCATCAGTCGAGAAGTAACTTACCAGCTCATCCTGAAAACAATTCAATATTAGTTAGTTTAAACACGCTAAACTATAACCAATTTGATTATACCCAATGGTAAGAGATCGCCGCCGCCCATGGACAACCGCGCCGCAAATGTGTTGCCATTAGGCAATAAAAAGCCTCGTAGCTTAATAGTTTTTAGTGTACCATGAAGCGAGAGGTACTGGGTTCGAATCCGGGTACGGACAATTATAATTTAATTTATTTGGATTCTGGAAGGGCTTGACAGTGGCTGGGCGAGTGTTAGTCGCATCCGTGGGAGAGTCATACTAATGCATGTGCTGACGAACTTATTATTCCAGGTCGTCCGAAATGATACCACGGGCTCACAGATTACTCAGCGTGAAATGGTAGTTAATAGTTATCATGAAACGATATTTCTACTATGTTGCGCTGAGTGAGTGAGGATACTTAAGCGGCGTAAAAAGACGGCAGCACAACAAATTCGCGGATTGTTGCGCGGTTGTTCATGGGCGGCGGTGTTCCCTTATCATATAGAAGACCCATCTGCTCCGTTGTCCACTATAGCATAAGAAAATGGAATCAAATAAAATTGGTTAACCTCAAACAAAGTTTATTTATACAAGATTATCTATAAAAAGATATTTTTTACAAGATTGATTTTAACTTTAATCCAGTTAAGATCTATTCCTTTCAAAAAAATTTTAACTTGTAAAAAATGAAGTAAAACGTTACGTACCTGTTTAATATTAAGAATAAGCTTGTTGTCTCTAAGTATGGGCGCTCCTATCAACTCATCAAGCTTGACTGCCCATTCCACTGTCCACGTGTTTCTGCCACTGCTCAGACGAACCAGGAAGATATGTCTACAGCCAAAAAGAAATGCGACTTCGCGCAAGTTCGTCTTTGTAACAAATAAACAAATATGTTTGTTTTTTATTTACATCTTTATCTCAAACATTTTATTTCAATAATGGCCTAATGTTCAGAAAGTTTACTAATGTGTCATAAAAGTTAACTTTGAAATCGATTCTTATAATATGGAAGTCTTGCGCGCGAACAATGCAATTCACAGTCACGCTATAAGAATTTCAAGTCGCGCGCGGAGTGATCCGTGATTAGTCGATTTTTCGACGAACAGAAAGACCTGTGCGGCAGAAACAGACGTGCGCACGCAGAAAATAGCGCTAGAGCGCGCTACGCGTCCATTCTTGCAGCGTACGTGAAATGAAAGGCAGAATGTTGCATTGCATGTTACGTTTCACCAATCTGTACGAAATCATACGTACGTGGTATCACCACGGGCTCACAGAATACTCAACGTGAAACGGTAGTTGTACTGTGTTTCGCTGAGTGAGTGAGGATATCGAAGGCCCTTAAATATGCCACTTGAGTGGCGTAAAACGCAGGCAACACAACCAATGCGTGGACTGTGGCACGGTTGTCCTTGGGCGACCGTGTTCTCTTACCATATAAGCTTTTCTTACCACCTGCTCCATTGACCGCTATACTATAAAAAGTATTAGAAGTAAGCTTAGTCTTGTTTATAGCTCAACAATTATACTTATAATTATTAAGATAATGAGAGAGATGTGTTGGGCCCTCCCTACTTCCGAAATAAATGGCATAATAAATGCCATTTATTTCTGAAGTAGGGGGCACTAGTAATATTCTGTGTAATTAGGTGATGAAGTTTAATGATACGAACTGCGTTGTAACGAGTACGGTGGCGAGCGATGTGGCGGAGAGATGCGCATGGGCAACGTAGCCGTCAGACTCAGCGTAATGTCCGCGGGATAGCTGCGCCAGGAGAGCTGTGCCTCGGGCCGCGGTTGCGCTGTACGGCCGGATACCCTGAAAAATATAGATTACTTTATTTGTAGACTATAATATATAATAATTAAATATAAAAGCGAGGTATATGGCAATCATTTATTTATTAGATAAACATACTGGATGATTCTATACTGAACGCTCATCAGAATAGATCAAACAAAGTAGGCACATAACAAATACAATTATTAATACTTCTATCCTATGTTACCACCAAATAAATAAAAGGCCTAACCTCAAGGCTTGAGCAATCCCGGGGTAATCTTCTTCGAGTCACTAGTCTTCCCCCAGACCTGTCCGCACATGAGCGCAACGCCGCCTCAGCGCTGTCCACGCCCGCCCGATGAAGCGCCACGCGGGTCACTTCACGGCATATGTCTATGGAGACAATCAAAGTCAAAGACGTTAATTTCACACAGGAGCACATTACCCCTTTTGAACGTCTTAAGACCGGCTGTTTATGATCACGACCAGATCTAAGAAGTACGTAAAGTCGTGAAACAATGTTGGGTTTCATTTCATTACATTCATTTCTCGCGTGATGTGTTTAGAACCTTTTGACAATAATATTAGGAACTCGAGCTTTTAAGATCCCAAGCGATAGTTTCATTTTACAAGTCTTCCATTTTAATGACATATCTTTTTGTTGATACAAGATTTCAATATGCAGTGTTAACTCCATGTAACTTCCCTCGATTTAACGACAAACTCCTTAAAGCGTCGAAATCAATTGGCTTTAGTTGGTTTAGCTCGTCTTCCATCCACCTTTTCTTCTCTCCATTTAACGACAACTCTTTATAACGCTTTAAAATACACAGTCCCTTCAGTGTCGTTATATAGAGTTAACACTGTATATTTAATGATAGTTCTTGCACTTGGCTTAATAATTTGTGGAAGACTTACTCATATCATCTCTTGTATTGTATCAGTTTTAAACATTTCTCCATAGTTTATCATTATAACATATTATAATTAGACATATTATAATAGAAAGTTTAGGTTCCTAAATGTTTTAGTAATTTACCTTCTAGTAACTCTAACTTCTAACCTAACATTCTAGTAAGGCTTTGTTCCATTTCTATTACTTCTAGTCAAAACAGTGCCTCAAGAAAGTAAAACTATATTGATTTCCTTCCTTCTTCCACAGGTATAAAGTTATCTATACAATTATTGCTATAATAAAGTGTGTATTACACTCTACTAAACAAGCTATTGTACAAACATTAACTAAATAAATAACATTAAAATCATGCAGATGAAACTTATACTAAAAACAAAAACTCATCCAATCTTATAATATATTTTTTATGGATAAAAAACTAATATATTTGGAAGCCATTATTCCAGAATTTTCGGATAAATATCCAATTAGTTACTTAATGCAGATCGGCAATTGTACATTATAAGAATAGAAGCAAAGCAATAGAAGCAAAAAGTATTTATATGCCATAAAGTCTAAATGTTAATGTTGCGATAAAGGTACTTACATCGTACTAGAGTACTATCTTCATCTACTAGTCCAAAAGATCGATCGAAGAACAAAAACGACATGTTAATGCAAATGACAAACACAGTGCAAGATTGGTTAGTGTAAAAACAGCTACAATATATAAATAAATCAGCAATAATAATCTTTAAAAATTATATTAAAATATATTACCTTAAAAAATCTCGATTCTAAGAGATAATGTTGTGTTTTTGGTAAGCGTATTTCCAAATATTGTGATAAATGAAGTTCATTTAAACAATAATGTTAATTTTGTGCATGCAAAAACTCGAATCAAGGAGCTCAGTAAGGTAATATAATAACGTGCAATAGAAAAATAATGAATAAAGTTGTCTATGCTTATATACATAACTTTCAATTCAAAAAGCCAACAGCTTTTTAATATTAAACACGGTGGAGACAGTTGGGTAAGGACGTTAAGAGTATTATAATTTACTTTTGGGTGAGTTCCTACATGCGCTTCGAGTCCTGTGCGATCACTGTAGAAAAATAATGGACTGATTGTATATTGTCGCAGTACCTTAGGGAAATATATGACGTCACAAATTGCCGCCATATTTTACTGTGAGCAACGGCATTTTCGAGGTAAGGTACTTGCAGTACTTTTATCACGCGATTAGTCTAAAAGTACCAATCGAGTTAAAAAATCAATAATAAGTATTTTTTTTGGTTTGTAGTTATCAATAATTATTTTAAAAATTCCTAAACATTATCCTATATAAACTTTGTTCATTAACTAATACACAAAGCTAATACAAGTTAATTAATGAAAAAAAAAATCTTTTTCATCTAAGTAAGTAGTATTTTTATTATTTTATAAATTTAGTTTACAATTCATATTAATAAAATATTTTCAACCTGACAATATTCCAATAACAGTTTTTTTATGAACTCGATAACTAATACACTAATTTGAATGCTGCGTCAGAAAGATAGTTTTTGAGTGGCGACCGCGTACCTGGAAACGCAGAGTGAGGGGTCTCGATCGAAAGACAATCACATAAATCCGGATCGCTCAAGATCGCAATAGATGGGTGTCTTTGGAAGAGGCCTATGTCCAGCAGTGGATTTTAATAGGCTGATGACGAATGCTGCGTCAAAAAGTGGGGCTGCCAGTATACGGGATTTCATTCCGTTTTAAATAGTAACCAATATAATTAAAAATAAAGGAGTATACTTTGCCTATCACATCCAAATCATCATCCAAACAGGAGTTTTTTTAATATATTTTTGGATGTATATGCTAGAAAACTCAATCAACTTTCAACTTAAAACCGAAAACGGTGTTTTCGGTTTTAAGATGACAGTTGGAAGGTTGTGTCTCACCCAGATTGGGCCGCGCGATGACAGCTGTGACGGCTAGTGCCACACTCGCTGGGTTGGTCTTGTTGGCTTCGATCACCGCGCTCGGCAGGTCGTCTATCATTTCCTTGCTGCCTGAAAAAACGAATAAAATCGAATAACATGGTGAAGATTAACACTTACTTAATGAGAGCCTCGAAGCTAAGTGGTTTAATAAGTCTTACCATGAAGCGAGAGGTATCGGGTTCCGGACAATCATCAATTATAATTGATTCGATCTCTGGATGGTCTTAAATCTTGATACTTGAAGGAAATGCAGCTTGGGCAGACTCGTCTGAATTGATACCACGGGCTCATAGAACATTAAACGTGAAATGGTAGTTGTTCTTGAAACGGCACTTTTACTGTGTCGATAAGTGAGTGAGGATATTAGAGGCCCTTAAAAATGCCGCTTAAGCAACGTAAAAAGCCGACATGATAACCAATACGCGGACTGTGGCGCGGTTGTTCATGGGCGGCGGTGTTCTCTTAACACATAGGAGACCCACCTGCTGCGTTGTCTGATATACCATAAAAAAAGTTCTTCTTAGATACGGCCTAAATGGTCAGTAATGTTTTAAAAAAGTTCCAATACCAACCAAGCGTGGTCTTGGAGGACTTGTAGGGGGTAGCGTGGGGGAGCGAATCCGCTGCCAGCAGGCGAGTGGCTCCACTCAGAACTGCGTGCGAAGTCTGAGACATACGTCGAGAACACGAACCCTGGAATTAAAAAACAAAATATTTACAATCAAAGTCAATGGACAAATTATTTGATCAAAATAATTAAATAATTCTTACCGTAAATGGTTCATAAAAACATTTGAGGGCCTTGGTAAAGTCGCCAATGTAGCTGTACGGATTCCCGAGGATGTTCAGGCCCAACACTAGGACGTAGAACTGCTGGACCAGCTGCAGCCAATAGTGGCGCGAGGCCGCATCGAGCAATGATGGCACCGTTATCGGAGCGTTACGTAGCTCTAAATAACTCATTCTGAAATCAACAGTGATATCTTAAGTTCGGCTATATATCACAATTATTGAGTTCTCCAAGTGTTTTCGAAACTCTAGTAACAGAAAGGCCCACTACAATTGAAGAAAAATTAAAACAATTTTGTACATAATTTTATATGTGAAATATTTAAAAAAATTGGTTTAAAATGAAATAAAATCCGCTAACCTCAGAACAACATCTTTCATGTCACACAAAGATGATCCCCAGGAATTGAAGAGATACTCCAACAGGTCACTGTTAAATAACTTTGGTCTGTTCTCCTTCTGGTTCCCAAATCTTCTGATGGGGCTGCCGGAGTCGTCGCCGTTATACCCTCTAGAAGATAAACTCAGCACCAATTTAATCGGCGACAAATGCACAAACTCAAATTTAACATTCTTCTGTATATTCATCTGACTTTTCACAGCGATTATCGGTAGAGGCATGTGCACGAGCGCTAGGTCCGCTCTCAGCCGCACCGCTGGCTTCTCATCAACCTTCCAATGGTTCAATATATCAAAGACATGATTTACGAAGCCTCTATCTAAATTCACACAGTACTCTTGTATCACTACCTTCAGGTTCTTGTAAACGTCTTGGTTCAGTAAGGGCCTGTACTGTTTCAGCAGTTCAATTTCTATACATGGCTTTTCCCGTCTCGATTTGAAATGCGCTGGCAATGTTCCGGGATATAATACACTTGGGAATACGGCTTCATGCAGCTGATTATCTATTTGAAGCCTGTGCAGTTTCGTGTGGCAGTAAGTATAGGATTCTGATTTGCGCAATTGTATCCAGACGCCTGGGTTATACGTCCGTCTAAGCTCAGAAAAGAATGGCTTAGTCATTTGCATCTTCTCCAAGTCGATGTGTAGGTACTCTTTAAGCTGACATTTCTTCTGTTCACTTTGGTATTTCTCCTCAATCCACGCTGTAAGATCTGGAGCCAACTGCTTCCATTTATCGCTCACGTTCACTTCCCAGCGTGGCAGAGAATCTGATATACTAACGTACGATAGTTCTTTGACTTTGTGGCCAGTTTCAACGCAAACTGATAGGCTTACGCTACACAAAGCTAAAAAGAGTTCGTAATTGCTTCTTTCTGCATATATGCTCATTCTGTATTGATAAGCGATCCGTTCGTCTTGTGCTAAGGCAAAGACGCGTTGGTATCCGTCCATATATGATATCCAGTAGACGATGACTTTGTCTTTCCTCATTTTCTTAGTCTTTGGTATGTGCTCAGGCGGGTCTGACATATCTGAGTCATCGCTGCTCGAAGTGCAGGGTTCTGGTGATTTCGGGGTTAGGCGTTTGAATGTGGAAGAGAGTTTTGACGTCACACTGCTCGTGACGACCAGCGTCGACTGCTTTACCGAATGGAAACTCACTTTCTCCTCACCGTAACTGAAATTACAGAACAAATTACGGACCTTCAAGAAAAGAGCGTACACATTCCTTAAAGGCCGGTAACGCACCCGATTTTTTGCAAGGGCTAGGGGTGTCCATGGATAGTGGACCGCTTACCCTAGGCGAGCCTCCTGCTCGTTTGCCTTCGCTTTTATATAAATAAAACTTGTGTGAGACTTATTTTGTATCTTAAAATAATTGCAAAGAGTAATTACTGAGTTTTTTGCCTGTCCCTCTCAGTAAAATCTACTTTCCAAAACCGGTACTAAAGTATGACGTAATATTAAATTTTGTTTTGTTTCGCCGATATAAAAGTGCTTGCAATAAAAATAAATAAATATTATTTTATTTTACTTTAAGTAAGCAATTTTTATCACTTTTGTTGATGCAAATTTTGCAAAAAAACCTAGTCTTCTATATACCATAACTATTATACAACGCAGAAGTTTATGTGATAAACGCTCACCCGTCTTGCGAGAAATCAGCCGAAAAGCCTTTTCCCTTGTTGTTGTAAATGTTCCAAATGAGATTTCTCTCCTTGAGAGGGTCATCCCAAGTGTACAGCAATGATTGGTAGGGATTTAACAACGCAACCTGTCCTGAATCCATCTGAAAGTTCTTCGATATGAGTGTTTTACACGGCAATAAATAGGAGAAAAATCTTTAATAAGTTTATATTTATTCAAAATATTGTCATATTAGAAAAGCAATTTAAGATATTACTTACCTGGTGTAACTTCAGGAAGAGATCCTCGCACAGATTGTCTATGCGCACGGGCGCATCACCAGTGCGGTATGTCTTGAAAGTTATCGTGAAAGGCCTGTCTGTCCCACCTGTCACTCCTACGCTGACTGCTGTCTAAAATTATATAAACTATTAATAAAAATAAGCAAAGCACATAAGTTGTATATAGATAAATTTTAATAAAAATGTATGTAAATTCAAATTTTATATAATGAAAAAAACGCAAATTAGGAGAGTTTCTATATAAAATTATCTTTTATACTATTTATTAATTTTATAGTATAGCGAACAACGGAGCAGGTGGGTCTCCTATATAGAGAACACCGCCGCCCATTAACATCCGCGCCGCAGTCCGCGCATTGGTTGTGTTGCCAGCTGTTTACAGCGCTTAAGAAGCACTTTTAAGGGCCTCCGATATCCTCACTCACTCTGTGAAACACAGTACAAGTACCGTTTCACGCTGAGTATTCTGTAAGCGCGTGGTATCACTTCGGACGAGCTGGCCCAATTGGTGTGTCAGTATATATGTTAATGTACAAAAGACTGAAAATATAACTATGCTTAGAAACTAACTACATAGAACTACTAATCTATGCATAGAAATATTATGCCTGGCCGAGTTTATTGTGTTTGTCCTAGATCTGGGCGTGTTCGTTAAGTTTGTTTAGTTATAGAAAAAACTCTCATTCCTTTGTAAATTATCATATTTTTTAAAAATTATCATTATTTAATTTTTTAATAAGTACCTATTTGTAATTTTATGATTGATAATTTTTACAGTTCTTTGAGAGTTCTACACGTCCCTTACTATGACTTTAAAATACATTTAATCATGATGTTTATTAAATCTTACATATAAAATTCTCGTGTCACCGTGTTAGTAACCAAAATCCTTCTTCATCCTTCAAAAGTCTTTGAAATATATGTGGCAAAACAATGTTTTCCGTGGTTAGCTAAACATAACATTACACAAAAATAACATTATAAAAGTGGGTTACCCAACATTATATTTTGTTACATAAGTGGACATGATAAGTGTATTTGTTCAGTTCATCGCTTTAACTTAATTGACAACTTTCATTTGCGCACCTATAAGGCACGGAAGGTTTCACTTCCTCTCAGTTTTCAGGTGACCCGCGGACAAAATGACGCTTAGATTTATTACAGTGTTATGTGTACTACAAATAATCGTGATGATAAACTGTGAAGACTATAGAAATGTTTACGCGCGAATCAAACGCGCTAAATATTATTCCAATCCACCAATGAGGTTTTATAAGCTACCACCGCCGATACAATCTATAAGATCACCATTCTCGTACACCCCACCACCGGAATACATGGATCAAGATCAAAATTACGCCAAGAAATCCCCAAAGGTTAGTTATATTAAAGATAAGACGGGATTAAACGACGAAGACTTTAGAAACCTCATAAGATATCTATCGAAACAAGACATCGATAGAATAGTCAATTTCGCAGCAGATAGAGACAGACATACAGAACACGTAAAACCTTTGGAAAAAAGACCGAGCGTCTACAATACCGAACCAGAAATTGATTTTAACAAAGTGTTTGCTTATTCCGACGACGAGCAACCGACTCAAGCTGATTCATCACAAATGAATTACTCACAAATCAAATCTATTAACGGCGTAGAAAATATAAGTCAAGTGAAAACATATTCAGATGCTGAAGAGTTGAAACAAAATAAACTATCATATCTAAATGGCTTCATTCAACAAGAATTAAACGCTGATGCTAATCGTGAACCGACCGGAGATGACCACGTGTACACAAACAGTGAAACAATGAAAGAAGAAGTGTTACCAAGGCCAGAGAACTTGAGAGACAGCAGTGAATTTGAAATCTCTTACACAAATAACGTGCCAACGATTGTAAAGTCGCAATCAAGTTCATACAAGTTGGAAAACTTTGCGAGTTTGCCTTTGATGAATTACGTGAATTCTAAGTTGGAGACTGTTAATTCTTACAGTGTACCACACTTTACGGTGAGTCTTTAATACAAATTATATTGCAAACAAGAAAAAACTTATATCGGAGGCCCTTAAAAGTGCCGCTTATGCTGCGTAAAAAGCCGGCAACATAACCAAGGCGCGGACTGTGGCGCGGTTTGTGATGGGCGGCGGTTTTCTCATACCATATAGGAGATCCACATGCCCCGTTGTCCGCTATACTATAAAAAAATAATGCTTTAGACCTTTTCTTCTTTCTTTCTTGAATTCTTGGAACTGTTGAAATTTGTTGAAACAAAATGTTAACAAATATACCTAGTATTTCAAGTATACACAAAGTATCCATAGAAAATTAATTGTTGAAATTGGGTGAACATGTCTTGCATTTATTTAAATGAATTGGTGATTACGTCCGTTACGTACATTATATTGTATTGATAAGATTTGGACAGAAACATCAAACAAAACAACCTTTTTCTTTTTAAAAGGGAGTGAGTTGGCTTACACGATAGTATATTTCCTTAGAGATCGTACAATTAAGCAACGATTCATTATTTCAGGTAACATCATCAAGGAACCAAATACCACCATCATTGTCATCACAAATGTCGTCACTTATCACATCACCGATTCAAATACTAGAAGCGCCAGAAAAGGCAGCAGCGGCGCAACAAAGCGACGCCCACCTCAAAGCAATTAAAATCTGGACTCACAAGTCTACAGGAACTGCATACACCTTGCATGACGATGGGACTTTGTCTTTGGAGAGGCCACTCAGACCGAAGCGAAAGTTTTAAATTACTTTTTAATACGTACACGTTTAAATAATTAATAGATAAGCGTAGAATTAAGTTATTTAAATGTAAATAAATAATAAATATATTATTTTGTTTGTTTAATTAATTATTATAGCAACATAATAATTTCTCATGTTGACAACTTCGACGCTTGAAATCAACTTAAAACTGAAATAACTGACAATATTTTGAAAAATAATATTTCTTGTAGTGTACTTAATATTAAAATTATTTTTAATTTAAAATATTTTCAACATATTAGACGCAGAGATAATTTTATTGTGGCACGCATTAACACATGGCTGTTCATAAATAAGCCCGTTTTAAACATTACATTGCTTTATTTGAAACCACGTCTATAATATTCTGTCACTCTCTCACTTAGGCGTATTTGTTGTTGCAAGAGCTAAACAAAATATTTTAAGCATGCAACCTATTTTAACAAAGCTCAGATTCAAAACTGTTTACCAAGCCATATTCTCTCAATAACTTACTCCTTTATCCATCCTCAGCACGGTGAAATGGTTCTCAGCGATAGGAAAGTGCTGAGACACCATCATTGAATCGCGGAGCTTGCAATGCATGGCCATAGAGTCAGTCTGCGGCCAGAAAGGGGTGCACTGCTGCGGGGCCAGGTCGATCCAGAGATCGGCCGCTTCGTTCTCTTCCATGAACCGGAGATGTTTCTTGGTGTCGTTGTGCACAAGGAAATATGGTAGGAGAGTCACGATCTTTGTCAGTTGAGGTGATAGTTCCGATAATGTAACCTGTAGAGAAATAATATTTTCCACAATCATCTCTTGGTGCATAAGTTATTGACATGCGAATAAAATGTATATTTCATTTTTATGTTGACCTTTTTAGTTTTAAATCAATAAATATTTTTCTAAAAATGACAGTAAATTCGCTAAGCTAATCAAATGTATTGTTATATGATAAATGTATTTAAAATGGAAAACGCTTGATGCAGGTCGCCTCCGACAGGTATTCATGTATGTCCAAGGGGGAGGCCTATGTCCAGCAGTGGACGTCGTATGGCTGAAATGATGATGATGATGATGAAGTGTATTTTTAAAAAGTATAGATAATTAACGTAACTTCATGGAGATAATAATTGTTTGGTTGTACGTACGAAAATAGACAAAAAAAGAAAAGTTTTATTACATTTTGATAAGATTAATTAATTTTACAATAACCAACCATAAACAACTTTTAGACTATCAGCATGAGAAAAAATAAACAAAAAAGAAGACATTCATGATGTAGAAAGAGGCAGTGTCAGGCATCTAAAACAAATATAAAAATCTCGAGAATCAAAAATGTATGACTAAATTTCGGATTCAAATGAATCTGACGTTTGAAAGTCTACACCATAAACAAGTTATGATCAGCAGTGCCTGTAATATAAGTAACGCTAATAGCGTCTTACTTGCAGTAGTATCCTGTAGCTGATCTTCCTCTCGGTGTGTGCGCAGACCAGTAGCCCCGGCGACTCGGCGTACAGCCGCGTGGCTCTGGACCAGCCCGATTGGTGCGCTCTGAGCCTGACACGCTCGCCGCGTCTGCAAACCCGAGCCCCACACTCGCACCACAGCAGCGGCTCTTCCGTCACCTCGTAGCATACGTCAGACCGACCCTGGGATCGTCGGAGAATCACACAATCAGCCAATCAATCGTTACATCTCGACCAAAGTATATATTTTAATACATTTTTTAATCATTTAATTTAATGTTTTAATCGTATAGTTGTTTAACTTAGGTCTAACTAAACGAATTCACCTTTCATTCTCATATATCTTCCTAGAACTCTTAATGACTAAGAAATTCAAAATGATTTTTTTATAGTATAGTGGATACCGGAGCAGGTGGGTCTCCTATATGGTAAGAGAATACCGTCGCCCATGAACAACCGTGCAACTGTCCGCGCATTGGTTGTGTTGCCGGCTTTTACGCCGCTTAAGCTACATTGTTAAGGGCCTCTGATATGACTCACTCAGCGAAACAGTATTAGCATTGTTTCGAGTACAGCTACAATTTCACTCTGAGTATTATATGAGCCCGTAGTATCACTTCGGACGAGTCGACCCTTTTAGTGCGTCCGCATATGCTTCAGCAGTGCTCGCCGACTGGTAAAATTTAAAATTTATTGTCTTCACAATGTAATCACAATCCTTGTAATCTCCCTCACACTACTTATTCTATTTCTTCTTATTAAGCGATCTTGTATTTCACCCCTTTAGCAATATAATTAATATTATGTATCTATTAATCTGAATAGCGTCGTAAGTTATATTATTAATATGATTGTATTTGATATATCTTATTTTTATTAATTTTTATTTATTTAGGAACAACAAACAGTAACATTATTAAACTCAAACTTAAGAGATAACAATTACAAACCCTATTAAATAGCATCAACTTCGCTAGCCTCAGATTAAAAGATACAAGAATAATAAATATAATATAATAGAAATGAAACAGATAAAGAAATTAATGAGATGAAGAGTCTACAACGATTGTTAATACACAATAATTTAAATTTACACTATGAACAACAAAATTATCAATACATAGACAAATTGTTTATGTTTTAGTTTTATAATGTAATTATTTTTTTGTTCCTTAATATATTATAAAAAACGTGTTTACCTTAATTTGCAATGGTAATCCTGTTTTATTGATGATCCAGTAAGGCGCATACAGCAGAAGTCGCAGAGTGGGCGCTGGCTCCAGGCGGGCTCGAATCACGAGGCGCTTGTTGCCGCCCTCGGTCTCACATTCCGTCGTCATACTTATAGTCTTTTCGTTCATATCTAAAAGACCAAAACTTTTAATTTTTTTTATGGTATAGTGGACAACATTGCAGGTGGGTCTCCAATATGGTAACAGAACACCGCCGTCCAAGAACAACCGCGCCACAGTCCGCACATTGGTTGTATTGCCAGCTTTTTACACCGTTTAAGCGGCGCTATTAAGGGCCTCCGATATCCTCACTCACTATGCGAAACACAGTACAAGTACCGTTTCATACTAAGTATACTTTTAATACATGCAACACATCAAAGTACACAGCCATTATAAGCAACGGTATGATGTTATCAAAGCATAAATATATTATATTTATGTAAAAAACATTAGAAATGTACTATTGTAATAAAAATTTATGACTACATAAAACAATTAATTAATTCATTGTATTAATATCCCTTACAACATATTTCCTATATTAAAAAAAACCGAAAACTTTTTTAAATAAGAACACCACTCACCAGGCATGTAAGTGAACCCTCCAGTCCAGGGGAGACCCAAATAATGTATGTCCAGAGTGAACTTGATCGGCTTCCCGGGAGGTAATGTGTACAGGTGAGACTTCTCCCCAGCTTCCAGCCTCACTTTCAAATCCTCTTCTGAGCTCTTGGCAGACGGAGCGATTTTGAGCTGAGCTTGCAATGCGTGCGGAACTCGGTTGTGTAAGGCCAGCGGCGCAACGATTCGTATTAGCAGGTTCGGTATTGATCTATTTATTTTGCTTGACTGGCATCCTGAAAATAGAAAATTGATAGTATAATTTATGCTGAAGCATAAGCTGACGAACTAATTGAGCCAGCTCGTCGGAAGTGAACCCACGTACTCATAGAGTACTCAAATCAAATGTAGTTATACTTGAAACGGTGCTTCTACTGTATTTCGATAAGTGAGTGATATCGGAGGCCCTTAAAAATACCACTTATGTAGCGTAAAAACCCGGCAACACAACCAATGCGCGGATTCTGGCGCGGTTGGTTTTAGGTGACGGTGTTCTCTTACCAGATAGGAGACCCAATCCGTTGTCTGCTACACCATAAAAAAATTCAAAAAAAAAAAATACCACGTATTATTTATATTTACTGGTATTTATTAACAGGAATACTAAAAACTTTGATTTTACTAACAGAAAGTGTATTAGGAGGTTTTCCTTAAAAATATAGTTAATCAAATTGAGGATGTTCTCTTGTGAAAAGATGATATAAAATGTGAAAATTACCTTCCACAGGCAGTATCCTCATGGCGAACACAGTGGGGTCGTTGTCCTCCAAGGCTGGACACGTGATGTCCCGGGGTGTTCCTATGTCGTTGATCAGGTCCATCCACCAAATGCCTTGGGAACTCGCTTTGAAGCTCCTTCGCAATATGCGCAATTTGTTTACATACAATTTTAGAAATGTTTCTATATAATGATAATTGCCGACTATTGGAGAAACTACGCACTTATTATGCACTTATATTATGATGAAGAATTTGATTATTATGAATTGGTTTCCCTTACAAGATTTTCAATTTTCATTTCAAGATTTACAAGATGACGACCGAAACAAACAAAAAAAGGTGCCGGAATCCACGAAGACGTCGACGTGATTCAAAAAAATAATATAATTAAATTTAAAAAAATAATAATGCATTCAGTGTCGCACAGAACTAATAAAAAATCAGCTGCTAGTAGGGGTATTTCCAAACCAACTTCAAAAAAACTTCAAAAAAAGAGCATACATTTTTTTAAAGGCTTAAATTTTAATATTTTGATTTCTAAGCGAGCATTTTTCTTTGCGGTGCAGTGTGGGTCCAGTGTGGAGTCGATTGTTTGAAGTCGGTTCCTCGTGTCTGAGGATCGTGGTCAGCACTAGAGTTGAATTTTTCCTCTCGGGAAATAATAGAAGCAGTGGTTTCCCGTAGTCTTCTGCCCCATACATTTTAGGAGTTATTTAGACTCACAAGGCCGATATTGCCATTTCGGTCGGTTGTTCGGGCGGTAGTATGATTATACCGCTACTGCCCTGTGGCCAGAAACTCGGCAGTTATCTGTCAAAGAGCACCACGGCATCCGATGGACGCTGCCGTAGACTGTTCAAAAGAACCGCCGACGCGTGCTGGTGAGCCCTACAGTAGAACCGGTATAACTATCGCATGGCTAGTGTAGTGGATTAGTACTCACTCAAAGTTTGTCGGCACGACGTAGAGGCGGCAGTGGTAGGCCACGTGGAGCGGCACGTTGAAGGTGTCGTCGGGCGCTAGGACCGCGAGCCGCAGCAGGCCGCAAAAGGGGTTCCTCACGGAGCCCACGCTTTCTACACCCGCCGCTTCAAGTTCCGACTGCCGGTACAGCAGCTCCAACGCATACGACGTCTCGTTGCGCACCTTCAGACATTTGTTAACTTTCAGACTACCACTTCGTAGTGATACTCTTCGTTCGTTTGACATCTCATTAACCAACTTTTTGTTCACAGACGACAAAAAACTGAATGGACAAACCAAAATAATTATAATACATTTCTTCATATGTCCAAAGGATAAATTCTGTTTGAATTATGAATGAAGAAATATGTTTTATATTCCTATCATATTTTATAATCATATACAATTAGTTTTAAGACTGATTAATAAATAAATATTATATTGGTCAACCTTTTTTCAAAACTAAAAAGTAGCTTATCTCTTCGTCGTCTGTGGACGGATATTGTTGAATGATTTCAAACTACATTTTCTTAAAATTGTCGAAATACAGTAAAATTGTAACAATGCGAAGTGGCCCCATTTTTTAAATAAAAATATCTTATATTTTTAAATCTAATCTAATTAAAATACCTGCAACGGTGATCTAACAACGATTTTCTTATTGTTAAACTTGGATGTTCTCTCGACCGCAATGTAATAGCGCGTACCATTCTTACTCGGATGTAAGACGTGCAGCTTCGACACTGCGCGTTGGGGGCAAAGGATCTGCGAATTAAAACAGGACAAATATTCAGTTTCTCAATAGAAGTTGCAAAAACAGTTAATAAAGTCATATGTAGGTTATGTTTAAGGAAAGACTGCTCAACCCTATAGGATTCTTAAAATGATCGTTCAATGCAATAAAAAAATCCTACAAATTTAAAATATTGTCCAGTAAGGATTATATAAAATTAGATATGTTAGAAGTATGATGATATCAGGTCTTAGTGATAAATTTATTGGACTTTTTATTGGACAAATCCCAAATGTAGTGTCAGTGCCCCGCCAAAAGAGGGTCGCGGATCACAAGGTAGGAAACACTAACTTTAAAGGGCTTAGGACACTCACATTGAGATCATCAAACTGTTGCAATTTAATATGGAGCGTGTTGTCCGTGAGACGTCGATGCAGAGACTCGGCTGTAGGTGGGGCTCCCGGCGATGTATGCACCGCTCCACCGACTGGGTCATAGCCAAAACCACCCTCGAAACTGTAATACATTAATGAGCTTTAGTAATCTGTGGCACATTAGCTGCGTACATACTGTTTCTTTATAAATTTCAAAAATTCTTTCTTATTTTGTTCTTTATACTTCTTTTATAGAACCAAACTTTAACCACCACTTTGTGGAACTTCATGGCCTTGCAAGTCTGACGGTGTGAATGGGCGCAGGACGCTGCAGGGCGCTCCTGGTCTCTTGAATCCTGATATTTTATTTCTTTTGGAAAGAATTTCGTTTTTAGATGAAGTATCTTGTCTAGTTCCCATCTTCCTAAGTCTATATAGTCAAGTCTAGTTATGAGATTCGGATGTTGGCATGAGTATCATCCGAAGTGACTTCACTTCGGATGATACTTCATGACACTTCGGAAGGGTTAAATCCTCACCAATCCCATTCATCGCTTATATCTGTCGTCTCTTGCTTGGATTCATTGTCTATCTCATCCAGTAAGTCTGCACTGGATGTATCATAGCCTGCAATATATAATTACTTTTGAAAAACAATTTAAATACTACAAACATGACACCTTTTTAGAAAATAATCATGTTAGTAAACCAATCTCTCAAATAATCTGTTACGCTCAGGTGCTTTTTTATTTACAAAAACTAGACAGTGTAATTTAAGTAAAGCCAATTACTTATATTAATTATTATGCCAAGTATTGACATTAGAAAAAGTATTGACGACAGAAGTCGAAACTGATATTCACGTCATTGGATGACAGCATATCTGATTTATTAGTCTAATGTATTAACGAAGCTTACAAATATTTAAATATTTTGCCTTTAAAAAGCATCACAAAATCCAAATGATAGAATATGCCATACCTGGAGTGCTGGGTCGACTGGTGTCAACGTCATAGTCAGCTACCGCCAGAATTTTGTCATTACCGGCAAAATCCGTTTCTGTTTTCGTTCTCAATTGGACTATGGAACCTGGACCTGTAAACATATGAAACTGTTATGAGAACTCATATACAGTTTCGTAAGCGGTATAAAAGCTGGCAACCCTGGTACCATCCGGGTAGAGTAACAAAGTTGCCCGATAAGACATTAAAAAAATATTTCTCCTTTCGAAGTCTTACCAATATCATTGACAAGTGTAAGTCCGGGAGCGGCAATAGCAGACACAACAGCCGTTCGGTCTAACACAGCCTCACTGAACGCTCGCAGTGCACGCGCCGCCGAAGGACCCAAGGTCACCGAGAGAAGAGATCTCGCCTCCAATACTATGTATGTGCAGAGACGATTCTCTTCTGGCGTTGATTCTATGCTTTCTTCTCTTTCTGGCTCCTGACGACATTTTACAAGGCAGAAGAGAATTAACGAAATTATCGTCAATCCCAAGGGTATTATGACTGAGGTTCCGGGATCGAATTCTTGGGAAATGAAAACCTTGCCTGCATACCGATGGCGTATTTTGTTTCGAAGGATATTATCAGTTTATTATCTTTATTGACTTTACTATTTATAACATTAGAGATTGTACTATATTGGTAAATGAAAAGTTGTATAATTTATAACAAAATGATTCTATTACTTGAACTGTAACAGCCTTATGCTCTTCTTTCTTCTCATCACCATCAGTGAAAGTCTCGGGCTGTTCCTCTTTGTCACTCTGTTCTGGGGCTGACGAGTCGTCATCGTCGCTCACTTCTTCAGCACTTGATTCACTGCTATATTATAAATCACTACTGGAGCATACGTGTGTATTCTTATTTAAGTAAATAAAACTTTTTCTTTTTCCCAATGAATACTTATGTCTGTGAACGATATAAGCTCAAAGAAAAAATAAGACGAGACGAGAGTAAGACCGCATATGACTAGTGACAAAGTGCAGAGTTCACACTTAATTAATTTACGCATAGAACTAGAGATACATTAAAATTTGTTTTGAAGTTATTAAGTTAATAATCTGGATCTAATGCTACTATTACGTTTCCCATATTTACCGAGTTAAAATGATTATATCAGGTACACACCTACATACTTTTAAAACTTTTTAATAAAATGGAATGTTTAAATCTAAAAGTGCGTTTCCCCTGGTCCTATAATATATCACAACTTCCTTATATGTCATGTCAAAAGCTTCAGGAAGTACAATGTAGCGATTAGATTATTTTTTCATATCATTTGCATATAAAAAACACTTGCATTAAGTAATCTTAATAAATTAAACTCTTCCTTTCTTCACAATGAATACTTACTCCAAAAACAAGTGTCCCATGGCGTCAGTCATTTTATCCACTCTCTCGCCATCACTGTCTGAATTCGACTCGTCCAAATCCAAGGCCCTCAGGAACGACACGCTACTGGCCTCAAAGTCCACATTGTAGCCCTTATTCTCTTTGCCGTAAGGGCTGCGTATAAACGTCATCTCATTATCAGTGTCGGCTTCATCAGCTGACGTCTCAGATCCAAACTCATTGTGTTTCTTCTTTTTACTCGACTCCTTGACATGGTCCGACACGGATTCCTCTTGCTGATGCTTTGTCAACCGCGCTGACATTGGGTATGATTTGGCCTGGCGAATGTGAATTTATCAAAAATCACCTCAGTGTTATATTATAATATTTAAAACCATAATATTGTGCCTGCAGTATAATTTTAAATATTATACTAATTAAAAAAATAATAAACCTTATACTATATGTTTAGATGCGATAAAATAAGTTTTAATACTAAAAAAAACAAGCTGTTCGAGCTACTTATGTTCTGTGCCCACACGAATTTCCAAATTTATGGATATCTAATCACTCAAGTTCCTAAATATATTGCGTTAAAAAAAATTTTAGCTTGGCTGAGTTTTCTATTTTGAAAGCATCTGGGCGTGTTCGTAAATTTTTTGTTCGGAGTTTTTTGACCTATTATTTATAGTGTCTATAGTAGACAATAGAGAGGTAGGTCTTCTATAATGTAAGAGAATACCCCTGCCCATAGACAACCACGTCACTGTTTGCGCATAGGTTGTGTTGCCGGCTGTTTACGTTGCATAAGTGGCATTTTAAAGGCCTCTGATATCCTCACTCGCTCAGCGAAACAAAATAGAAACACCGTTCTAAGTAGAATTACCATTTCACGCTGAGTATAAATATTTGAAATAAAGACATTTGATATAATAAAGTTATCTGGTGACTCCATCAAGTTATTTCGATAAGTGTAACTTGCACGATACCTGAAAGATTGTTGCGAGAATTTCCCAAGGGCTCTGCCTGTTGTTCTCAACGACTGGTTCAATCAGTGGCTCCCATATGGAGAGGTGGTCATTGTAAACGCTCGCCTGGAGTCGAAGCCCTCCAGTGCCGCGTGCCTCGCCCGACCATTCCGACAGCGTCAGTTCGGCAGACATCTATCAATCATATATTCAACTGAGATGAGAACGATTATTTACAGCAGATCTTCTGACGAATAAAAACACCGTATTCTGCCAATTTCGAATCACGGAAAATTATGTTTCCAAAAAAGTTTTCTATTAATACTGTGAATATTTTTATATGACAACGGAGGCAAACGAGCAGAAAGCTCATCTAAGATAAGTGGTCTTTCGCCCATGGACAGCCCCAGCCCTTGATGGGGGTGCGTTGTCGACCTTTGTAATCGATATTTCACATAAAAATATACAATCTGAATTTTGCCCTTACTTTCACTCTTCATTGTATGTCTATGTAACATTGTCCTCAGAAAATAAAATAAAATGCTCATTAAATGTCAATATGTTGTTTCTTTCTCGGTGTCATGATTTATCATAATCATCATCATTCCAGCTATATTATGTCCTCTGCTGGACCTATGTCCAGCGCGTCCCATGAGTTCCGAAGCGGAGGCCTATGCCAAATAAACATGGAACTCTTAGAAGCATTGAATCAACTGCAGCTAGAGTATCT
>DWCF01000107.1:0-67249 GCA_018230265.1 Delias oraia | reverse complement strand
AAAGGCAATTCAAAACAGGAAAATAATTTTACGAGTATCAAGTGGCACCGGGCAAATGAAGTAAATGACTCCTTAGGGTCATAGGGGATAAAACATATACATATATTTAATTAAATTATATGTATATATATATACATGTTTTATTCAAAGTGCACTCGAGTACTTTCTTTACAATAACTCAATGAAATCTACTGTGATATTATAAGAAAAATATTTCTAATTATAATATTAACTCTTCTTAGTTATAGATTAGGGATAGAACTTAAAAGTTACTTTGCATCGTCAATAAAAATCTCCTAATAAAGAACAGACCTTCAGGAGGGTCAAATCTTTTTATCATGTTTTATGTTACATTGTTTCCAGCTTATTTGAGAGCTTCCGTGTGTTGTGTTGTGAAGTTATTATAAAAAATATAGATTACATTAAAATCACAGTTATGTATTACCTAATTTAAAAAGAAAAACTACCCAAGAAATAACACGCGACGCTGTCACAGTGTTGACTCAATCAATATTTGTTTCGCAACATATAGAATTCCAATAGAACAAAATGACTCACCTGCACATTGAGGTCACTTATCATTCCTATCGGCTTGAATTGAATTTTCAGCGGCACTTTCCTGTGAGACTTAATCGTGCATTTGTTTGGTATCACCTTCAACGAGCTGAGCGCGTTTTGCACGTCCATTGCTATCTGCTCTTGAATTTTTTCATCTTTGAATTGTTGCAACATTTTCCCTCTATTTACATAATATGATTACTATTAATTCTAATTTATTAAAAAATAATTATCTATTAAACATGTTAGTAAAATATGAATCTGATTTGCAGTTCACATATTTTTTTTGTATACTTAGCAACAGAGCAGGTGGATCTTCTCTAAGTTAAGAAATCGTTGCCGCATATGGACAACCGCACCAGATTCCGCGTAGTGTGGCTGGCTTTGTATACTACTCGAGTGTTATAACTTCAAGAGACTCAACGAAACACAGTACAAATAGGTAGAATTTATCAACAATTTCTATGGCCCTTTATTATTATTAAGAATGCACAAGGCACATAAATAATGTTGGTAGATTATTACCTGGATAGTTCTCCTTCAGGAGCCGGTGGCAATAAGGTACTCGGGCTCAAACACACACTGGTTCCCTCCGATTTAGTACCATCATCAGTAACGCCGTATATGTCCCTAAATACGAAACTAGCCTCTATTGGCACTTTGCTATGATTCATAACCTCGATTTGCCGGATAATTTTCTCTCCAACTTTAACCGCTCCAAGATTAAAACTTTTCTGGCAGCCTTCATACAGGTCGAAGAGTAACGGAACTCCTGTTAAAAATAGTCTGTTGGTAAAATAAATAACTAAAGAGTTCTTGAAAGAAATAGTTATACGAGTATATTCTGTCACTCTCTCGTTAACTTGAATTAGTTGTTACAAAAACGAGATGAAACAATTAAAAAATATCTGACTGACAATGTTTAAGAGTACGCTATATTTTTGTATCTTAATATGGACCCAGATATCACTAGTCTTCCCTCAACAGGCCACTGATTTTTTTTTATTTATGAATGGGTCCACTTTTTACGTAGGTACCTTCGCCTTTGATCGTGACGATTTCTTCGCACAGAGAGTTAACCCAGAAGTGTAATTTAAACTCATACAACTTGACTTGCTTCGGTCGGAAAAATATCGAAATCTTTAGCCGTTTTCCTGCATCTACCTTAGTTTCATCTTGGTAGTACACAAACAATTCAGGTATATTCGAGAAATTCAAATCCAAACTGAAAATTGTTCATATTATTTGTCTCTTCAGCCGGTGAGGGAATAAATATTTTTAAACATCCCTACGTGATATTTTTATTTTATACGGCATTTTACCCTTGCACCACTAACCTATATTTAATAATAGCGATACCTACAAGAAATTTAATAATTTTCTAGTCATTTATAACTGATGAGATAATTTCTATCAGAAAATTTACCAAAAGTAATTTATTTGGTAAAATAGTGTCAACTAGCGTTTTAACTACTTTACTAATTCAATAACATCGAACTCCGAACATCGTAAGTAATCCAAGTATGGTTTATGCATAGGCATAGACCATACAGCATTCAAAAATTTGAAATCTATTTATTATTTACCAGTACTGCGTTCGGTCTCAGATTATATTAATAATAATATCATATTAAATAATTGATAAATATAATTTGGAGAACGACTAAATGCTGTTGCTCTGTAAAACAAAAGAAACAACATTGAAAGCATTAACTTCAGGCGCATTGAAGATATAAATTATAAATTCCAAAATAACTAAAAAATATGCACTTAAATGATAAAAATTAAAAACATCAATATCACCATCCGTCACAGACAAAAAATAGGTTCATTTTATTTATATATAGTTACATTATAGATAATTTGTCCTCGTTTTCAAAGGCTATATTCTTTTTGTATGTCGTATCCGGCGCGTTGACAATGCACTTGCCAAAATCATATTCCATGCATGAGAAATGATATGTTGGTTTTCCTATTTCAGCGTGTAACAGTATTTCGTATTCTGGACCGTCAGAAATCTGAAAAAGTATATCGTAATTAAATTAACTAAAAACGATAATAATTTATAATTTTAAATATATACAGAACAATTTTATATACCATATAAGAAACGTTACAATGTTGTTTTGGGAAAATAATTTTTAAAATTTTCTTCTTAAAATTTATCGTATCTTGCTAATATAAAAAAACTAAATTTATTGAATGCATGGGTGTATGTGACTCTTTTACGCAAAAAAATACTAAAAGCATTTTAATGAAATTTTGGAATAGTATGACTAAATACAATAATATAAAAAGTACGTGGATCTGTTAGATGGTGTATCTGGCAAGATGACGTCTGTCGGGTCCACTAATATTTTATGCATTTTTTTATTTCAAACAACGGAGCAGATAGATCTTCTATACGGTATGTAAAAAAAAACCGCCCACGGAAAACTGCGCCACTTTCCGCGCTTTGGTCGTGTTACCGGCCTCTGATATCCTCACTCACTCAGTGAAACACAGTAGAAGCACCGTTCAAAATACAACTACCATTTCACGCTGAGTATTCTGTGAGCCCGTGATAAATAAAATATTTTACATTTGAAAAATCTTACCACTAAGGTCATGGGAAAAGACTGCACTGGAACTTGTTTCAGGGTAAAATATATGGTGCAATCAACTTCGCGGCCCGGCTCCACATGGCCAGTGTTAGGCTCTACGCTCACTTGCAAATATTTCCTCACCGCGGTGCTTGTGTATTGCCACTCGAAGAAAAACGTTGCGGATCCATTGTTTTTTATTATAAATGGTATTGTCCTTTGATATGTTGAAGCAGTCTAAAAAATGTTAAGCTTTTTATCGCGTCTGTATCAGTTAAATGTAGACTACGTCACACGGTCACATTAGCTTCGCGTTAATAGAACAATTTTGTAAATGGGCCATTTGAGCTTATGAACTTTCCTCTTTTTATATTAATGATATATGTCTGTTTTTTTTTATTCTACAGCGGACGACGTAGAAGGTCTCCTATATGGTAAGAGAACACCGCCGCCCATAAACAACCGCGCCACAGCCCGAGCATTGGTTGTGTTTTACCAACTTGAGCGGCATTTTTACGGGCCTCGGATATCCTCACTCACTCTGCGAAACACAGAACATGTACCGATTCACGCTGAGTTGATTGCTGTTTCTGTGGTATTCTGTGACCCCGTGGTTTCATTTTGGAAGAGCCGGCTTAATTAGTGCGTCAATATAAAGCATGACTCTTCCAGCAGTAGGATAGTTTTAAGACACTCGCCCGGCCACTGTCAAGCCCTTCTAAAGACCGAAAAAAAATTTATTCAGACAGGGATCGAACCTGGTATTTCTGACTTCACGGTTCCTAACAAAACTGCTAATTTTAAATTTGATTTGATGTATGTACTCCGAAATATATAAAACTACAAAATAATTATAATAGTTAACCTGGTCGAGATAAATATTAGTTATGGCATCAGAGTTTAACACGTGCTCATTCCCAATTATATAATACAACACTTTCGGCTTAATCGAATGGCTAAGTGCATTCACGCAAAGAGTGAGCAGTTTGGTCAAATACTGCACACTGCAGAATATCTTAAACGATAACGGGCCATCTTGTATTGGCGTATAAATTATTCTGTAAATAAATTGTGCAGATACATAACATTGGTAAAACAGTGATATTCTTTCTAGATATATCTATAGTTTATATACATTTTATATTCAATTAATTTAATCAGATTAAAGTTTAAGCAAAAATAACTATTGCAAAATATTATATTGATTGCTTAACTACACACTTGCTTAAAATTGCAAAGATTATCTGTACGTTAAACGTGTAAAATCACGTTTATGTTTCATTCTGTTCATGCTCATTAACAGTAAAGGCGTTTCTGTATTCATCCTTATTCGAATAGCATTAGTAATGTTTACGGACGTACGCATAAGTATAAGTGCTAATATTTATTTTATTTTATAGCGGACAACGGTATAGGTGGGTCTCCTATATGGTAAGAGAATACCGCCGCCCATGAACCATCGCGCTATAGTCCGAGCATAGGTAGTGTTACCGGCTTTACGCCGCTTAAGCGACACTTTTAAGAGCCGCCGATATCCTCACTCACTCTGCGAAACACAGTACAAGTACCGTTTCACGCTGAGTATTCTGTGAGCCCGTGGTATCACTTCAGATGAGTCGGCCCAATTAGTGCGTCCGCATTTGCTTCAGCTTGGCTTTCCTACGGAGGCGACAACTAAGAAACTCGCCCGGCCACTGTCAAATCCTTCTAGAGACCGAACAAATTAATAAATTTAATTATACATTTAGTACGGAAATGTATGTGTATGTACGTCTTAAGTATGTAAAAGCACTGACACATACTAATTTGCTACGGATGAGAGCAGAAACGCCCAAAATATGCAGATTTTAGTTAATACCCAAATTTACTAACTTTATTTCTGTCTCAGATCGAGCTCTTATTACGCCTCTTTCTGGTTCAACCACTACGGGTGTTTTTCCCGATTCATTGCACAGAGAATTCCCTTTAATCTCATAATTCAAGAAATCGTTTTCATTGTTCTTTAATATCACTATGTTTTCGGACGTGAAACCGACCAAAGAGTTACGTATTAACAATATCGTTGGTATAAACGAAACATCTGGTTCCTTTACAACACCTACCACAAGTAGATTCATTACTATTGAGTGTTTCGGGATGATAAACTTCCATTGAGACTCATAAACCTATAATTCAAAAAAAGTCATTTACACATACAGAGAATGGCATTTGTATTCAAATTTGTGGGTAAAGAATCTTGAGAAACCTAAATAACATTCAAAAGAGGTTTTATTGATTTTCGTTTGGCGTATTATGAAAAACTAAAAAGAAATAATTCTGTGTTTCGGTTTTGGTTGAGATTTTTTTTTTAGCAATTAAAATTCCATTAATATACTTTACTAGTGACTGTAGTGACTCAAGTGTAGTGTAGTCACTGTAGTGGTTTGAGCGACTCAAACCCATTAGCGAGAGTTCTGACTAAAACTGCAAAACCATCTAGCGGTTGAAACGGGGTCACACAGTAGATATAATAAGGGGATAGAGGTAATTGGGCCTGAGCCCGACACGTCATCGATCCGTTAACAAATCCGCTCATAATACCCTAGCTGATTGTGGATATAACATAAAAAAATACTTGATTTGCGATGAAATAGGTATACGCACCCCTGGAGCAGTTGGTGCAAAGGTGAACTCAACTTCCGTCGAACTCCCACCGTCAACATAACCCTTAAGCATATTGCAGTGCACAGGCACCAATTCGGGCTTATCAGATATCACCATTTCAAATATAAACTCGTAACCTTCACATGTGGGATTGATAACATTAAATGCTCTAAAAATATAATACAATTGGCAATAAGTTTTTGATGTACAGTATTCATAGCACTACACAAATGTTTTATCTTTGTTTTTGCTTGGTGATCGTGAAAGGTCGTGTCTATCGCATCAAAGGCCAGTAACTCACTCGCGGCACCGTTGGATCTAGAGATGCCCATAGGCGTTGGATTTGAGAATATACATAATACATACTTTTTGTAGCACCCAGATCCCAAAACGTTGAACTCTAATACAGTTATGTGGGGTGGCAGAGCGATTGCACTTTTCCGTTGGCCGGAAGCTAAATAATTACTCTCTTCAATATCCAGATGAACGTATGGAATCAACGATTTTGCGGATATATTGCACGATATACTTTGATCGTATGGGTCCAAATTATCTGTTTTCAATTATAAAATATTATTAAATTGAATGAAATGAATTATGAAATAATTAAATGAAATATTTTATTCAACATAAATACAAAAGTGCATCTTGTACGTCAATTTCAGTCTACCACCGGTTCCAAATTAAGCCCACATAAAAACAGCGAAACAAACTCCGTCGATGTAATTTTTGGCTTCTCCGAGATACTTAAGCTATAGCAAAAATTAGCACTGAGAATGCCTGACTTGAACACCTTATTCCAAAGGCGTGACATCATTTATACAATCATTACCACTATTGCATGATTTATCACACAAAGGTCCTTTAACAGTTTTTTTAAAATTTATTTACAGAAAAATATTGAACATTTTCTGTGATCCTATTATAAAAGTGTATCGCATTACCTCTAAAAGATTTACTTACTTAACTGAGTCTGATCACTGATATTATTATACCCCTAATTTACAAAACCGATTTTAATAAAATTTATCACTATGTGCAATTCCATCCAACTTGAAAAATAAGATAGTTTTTATCTTAATTTATAATTGCAATATTATTTTATTGGGAATTATTATTAAAGAGTGATAAAAGGTCAATTTGACTGGATCAGTTTGACTACTGCCCCGCGACGGCAACAAAATATGTAGATAAGAAACCGTCCAACAAAATATGTAGATAAGAATCCAATAGAATATTCAAGTGATCTGAAGTTCACCTGATCCTTTACTTGTATTATAAAAGCAATTATCTTTTTTATAGTACATTCCTATTACTTAAAAATGTTGATTTGCCTGAAACAATGTCTTGTTACCTAAACGAGATAGAACAGGTAAATATTTAATATACATTTAAGTATTATACTGTTTTGACAAAATCGTTAAAAATAATAATATTATTATATTTAAAATAAAACTTACCTATGAAACTCTTCAGTCTTACTTTATAAGTGAATGCATCAGAGGGTGCAAACGTTAATTTAAAAGAACAACTCTGATTTGGATTTAAGCACTCCTTGGGAGGGTCTACTGTGAATGGCAAATCGACTTCAAACCACGTATCAACACTTTCTCTATTCGACTTTGCACTAAAGAGTGTAATTTGACTTGGTACTAAAATTTAAAACACTATTAAAACAAACCTATATAAACGATCTCATTTTTAAAAGTACTTAATACTTAGATTAAAAAATTACTTATGATAAATTTTAGTATTTTACTGACAAAATTTATTTAGAGTATATTGTAAATTATTTAATTCACCTATTTCGTTTCCTTCGGTCTCAAATATCTCTAAACTTTCATTCTGAAAGAGGAACATGTCGTGAACTAATTAATTAAATTTCGATATACGATTCTATGTTTTAGTGCATCAGTTCTATTTACCCTGCCAATGTCTTGCCTGTCAATTCTTACGGGGAATTCATCATCAATAATAAAATTCCATAGTATTTTCATTGGTACTTTGCTTATATTCTGTACTTTGAAATTAACTGTTCTTGTCTAAAAATTAAAATCAATAAATTTTATTTTTACACAGAACAATTTAAAGCTGTGTATATATAAGTGACTGCGATCGCCAACACGCGTGGCAGGCGTGGCAAATGGCATTATTCATGGAAGTCCGAAGGGGAGGCCTATGTCTAGCAGTGGACGTCTAACGGCTGAAATGATGACGATGATATATAGGTATACGAACCAAATATAATAATAGATTATTAGAACAATTATTAAACAATTATTAGTATCTTGTCTACACTAATGTTATTTTTTTGAGCGCCTATAAGGTATTTTATGCCGCGCACCTCCCCCCTGTGGAATCAGCTGCCAGCAGCGGTATTTCTAAACCAATATGACTTGGAGGCTTTCAAGAAAAGAGCGTACATATTCCTTAAACGCAGGCAACGCAGTCTGCAGCGGCTCTGCAAGGGCTAGAGTTGTCCACGGGCGGAAGACCGCTTGGCCTAGGTGTGCCTCCTGCTCGTTTGCCACCGTTTGTATAAAAAAATTCTTTCAATATTAATCATCATCATCAGCCTATCAAATCCATTGCTGGACATAGGCCTCCCTCAAAGACGCCCACCTATCACGATCTTGAGTGATCTAGACCCAGCGATTGCCCGCGATCTTCATGAGATCGTCTTTCCATGTATAATAGAAATATTCCAATATGTATAAATATTAAAAGATTCTTAAATTGTATTGATACTTCATACTCTTTATTACACAGGTTGCCGTGGAAAAAACAAAATATAGACGCCTCAAAGGCTGCATTAATTAAAAAGTAAACACTAGACGAAGAATGCAAGCGAATAAAGACACTAAACTGTGCATAATAATCACATCCTTACTTGGTATATAAAAGTATCTTCCATATTGATATCCTCTTGGAGGTCGCACGTATATTTGGTGTATTCGCCTGTCGCGGAATAAACGATTACCATTTGAATAACATCTAAAGCATTTTCCGGTGCAAAATGGAGTTGTTCATCAATCAGGGCTTGATATCTTTCGTTGACACTTATGCACCTGTTACAAAATAATCTATTATAAATACCTACTATCATAAACAGATCAAATAATATATTTATTTAATTACAGTTTTCAACAGTTTTGACCATGGGAGAGACATGCCGAAGCATATGCTGACGCACCAATTGGGCCGTGAAACGGTAATTGTACTGTGTTTCGCAGACCGAGTGGAGGTATCAGATTCCTTTAAAAAAAGCCGTTTAAGTGGCGGTAACAGCCGGAAATACAACTAATGCTCACACTGTGGCGCGGTTGTCCATGGACGGCGGTATTCTCTTACACATATAATCTACGCATTATTATTCATTAATTGAGACGACTCGACCGGAGAGATTGGCGTCTCTCCAGACGAGCCGTATCAGCCAGCGATAGTATACCAGTGTGAAACATATGTAGTTTATTTTGAAATCATGAAAGAAAATAGGAAAAATCATAAAAAATTCTTACATATTGTGATCAAATCTAGTGACAGTTTGCCTATTATCCCACGTCGATCCTTTAATGTCCATCGTTAGAGTATCATCAACCACCCCCATCAATGTTACGTATAAAAATTCCTAAAAAACATGCACACTGCATTTAAATTTTTTAAGTATATTTATATAATTAATAATTTTATACTGACAGTTGTACACATATTACACATGATGTATATATATTGAATTTTTATAATATATTTAAAAATTATATAAAATATATTTTGATTATACTCGTACTACAAACAAGTTATAGAATTATTTTTGTTAAAGACAATTAAACTATGTATATCTTTGTTAAAACTACTAGGGAGTCATATCACCTTTTTTAAGACTATAGGCTTCTGGGGAAAGAAAATAATCTCCAAATCTTTTTCTTCACCGGGCGATATGTACCCGACTGATGGTTTAACAACAACATATTCCGACTCTTCCCAATTAAACCTGTAAACTTTTTCCGAATTGTTCACCATTATAATTGTTCGTTTCTTGATGGCAAATAGTTCACAGCCCTCTAAAGATTGGACAAAGTTAATACATTTAATAAGCATTTTCTGAATACAATATTTAAGAAAACCGTACGTAAACTTAAGTATTCTCAATGTAAATACAAAACAGAGTAATTTTAAAACGTTTTTATTTTATTTTTTAAGCGATCCTCTGCCCACTGACATCCCTAGGCCCTTGCAAAGCTTTGGGTTAAGTAACGTACCAAAATCCAGCAAATATTTTTGCAACGAGTGCTCAACACTACTCGTAGTGTCACTCTGTTTCACCGATGCTTGCGAAGTTTTCTTACTCTTTTTTATATCCGCCTTTGACTTTCTTGAAACAGCTGCACTTTTACTCTTCTTTCTACTATCTACGGTCGAAGCGGTCGACAAGGTACTGAAAATTTTAATAGAGCGTAATACAACCAAACATAGAGCATCTAAACGTTCTTGCGTTACTATATTTACATAAAAGTATTTTAAGCAAGTGAAACCAATATAATAATAGAAAAACTACCCTTCGCCGGACTTGAAAGCATCAAGGTCCAGCTCCATTGAGAGCATCTCAAGACCAAGTAATATAACATCCTCCATAAAAGCTTCAGCTTCACACAAAACCTGGATAAACACATGACGGACATTAAATATTTCTTCCACAACACTATGATATATTAATTCTACTATTTTAATTTTAATAATTCTACTAATTTCTTTTAAAAGTAATCGGAAATAAGAAAAAACTTTAGGTAAATGGAAAATAAATATTTTCACAGGAAGAGCGTTGAGTCAAAAATGTTCTTACCACGAAATATTCGTATGGATTTTCAAATATCGTCAGTTTTACGTCGCACGAGACTCTACCTTTGCGTATCGGATTGAAATGAATTGTTATCGTGCACACGTCTTTAGGACATAGTACTAAAGTCAATGAAGCTGACATAACATCTGTAAATTAATATTTTTTTACTAGAAGCTCGAGCTGTTTGAGAGCCGTAGCTAAGTGGTTTTATAAGTCTACCATGAAGCGAGAGGTTACGGTTTCGAATCCCGGTCCGGAAAATTATAATTTAATTTATAATTTATTCGGTGTCTGGAAGGACTTGACAGTTGCCGAACGAGTGTCATTATACTATCGCACCCGTGGAGAGCCATGATGAAGCATATGCTAACACACTAATTGGGCCAGCTAGTCCAAAGTGATAACACGGGCTCACAAAATACTCAGCGTGAAATGGTAGTTGTACTTGAATCGGTACTTCTACTGTGTTTCCCTGAGCGAGGATATCGGAGGCCCTTAAAAAAATGCCACGGAAGCGATGTAATAAGCCGGCAACACAACCATTGCCCAGACTGAGGCGCGGTTGATCATGGATGGTGGTATTCTCTTGCCATATAAGAAAAAAATGTTAAATTTTAGCACAAGACGTACTATTTGGTCGTATCATACTATTAGTGCACTCGGCACGTATCGCCATGTTCGGTACTCAACCTACCGCATTCCATTTACTTGACATTTTTTATTATATTTTGGGCAATTTCCACAATATCATTATAAACCGTATGTGTCATTATGACGTATGAACTATATTATTGCAAAGTTTCATTAAAATCCGTTCAATAGTTTTGGCGTGAAAGAAAACAAATCCATCCATTCATATTTACAAAATTTTGCGTTTATTAGTAGCATATTTTTTTTCAATTAGCTAACCATCAATATCGCCTTTGGATTCGGACTTTCTAAAGCGCGAACTAATCCAAAATATAGGCCTCTCCCCTTTGTGTGTACAAAAAACGGCAGCTTTGACTTTGGTATTCACTGAACTGATATTCTTAAACCGGATTTGCTGTTTACTTATCGATCCTAAACACGTCACTGGGAATTGTAAAAGTGCTATCCTATGATGACGTAGTTGAGGAGACAGCAAGCGAATTCTTGGTATACAACCATCACCTATTAAACAAACTTTAAAAGACTTTTCTTGATTGTCAAGAAGCTTTAGTTTTATTTCCAACACCGCCCGATATTGCTGAAATGTTAAAAAATAAAACATGCTATAACAGGTGTCATTACTGTGATCTTCAATTTAAAATTTACATAATGTGTCGGAATAGAACTGCTTACGTCTTAATGAAATTAAAGTCTCGGCGCCAAGCCATTTTGTAAGCTAGTATGAAGTCAGGGGTATAAGGTTCGAATAAAATAAACCTGGTCTGAATAATTAATGTATAATTAAAATAAATAATGTATTTAGAAGGGCTTGACAGTGGCCGCGCATGTGTTTTATAATCAGCACTTGTTGACGCACTAACTGCGAAGGCTTTTCCGATGTGATACCATGGGCTTACAGAAAACCAGAGTAAAACATTACTTATGCTATGTTCCACTGAGTGAGTTGGAATATTGGAAGGAAGTTATTTCGCGGATTGTAGCACCGTTGTCCAAGGGTGTCGTTGATCTCTTACCATAGAGAAGACTCACTTGCACCTTGCCACTATACAAATATAAAACATAAACCTACCTCAATTTGCTTTGGACTGAATATTATTCCCAAATTTTTATGCAGCAATGGTTCAATGTGAGTTTCATACTTGTCCAAGGAGTATATATCCGGATTAGAATTAGACTGATAATGTAGCTTCATGGTGAGAGCTGACGCTACTAAACCGCTATTGTATAAATCTATTGTTGCCGTATAGCTTGTATTGACGTTCACACCATAAAAATATAAACTCACGGAGTCTTCGACAAATACGCAATGAGGTATAGACTGAAACGACAAACACTTAAAAATAGCTCAAAGCTGATGGTTTACTATTGCTTAATCTTCTTACCTCGGGCACTTTGTATTCAGAAAGATTTTTCACAATTAAATGCTCTCTGAATGTTGTCTCTATATTCCAAAAGTCTAAAGTGGGCATAGCGCCCGTTCCGACTAATTTCAGTGGCACACCGCACGCCTCAGCCGGACAAGTGTCGCTTATAATAAAATTAATCGTTTCTTCAAAGGTCTTAGCCGCGGTTGCCATAAACTGTATCTGAAGGGTGCGACTCGTTCCAGGAGCAAGAAGGTTGTCATCGTTCATTATTATAAAGTTGCCGCATTTCAGCGGAGGGTTCTTAATCCTAGAAACAAACTTTGGCAGTTAAAATTAAATACATAACTATGAATCAATATTTTAACCAAAGACAAACTATAGACAATATTGAGAGAACAGATTTTACATAATAATTATGAACAAATAACAAAAAATATTAATTATAAATGGGAAAGATTTAAAAAAGGAAAATAATGTATTTACATTAATTTATTTACAATTTAATATAATTTATATATAAAAGACGACGGGTTTATAAGGTTTTCATGAAGATTAGACTTTTATGTTAATAATAAAAATTACATATTTCAGTTGGTGGTTAAGCTTTTCAAATTATTTGTTCATTTTAGAGTAGGTATAAAAAGCCCATCAAAATTACGTATATCGCAATATTATAGAATAAATGTATATTTTCTTACTTATTATCTTTGAGTTTAGGGGGTAATGCATCAGGATCTATTTGGTATTTCTGGGGTAAAATAATTTCATATGTTATAGGACATTTGCTTGTATTATTCAAAATCACTTCCCGCATCACACCACTACCAACTGCTATGATGTGAAAGTTCAACTCTCCCAAAGGAAACAAAGTGAATCTGAAACGAAGAAAAAACTGTTTTAATCTTTCTCTTACATTACAACCGTTTAAAACAACATATACTTCAACTTCTTCTATACATATGATCTTTTACCCGTGGCGGAGCTATGCTGAGGCACTAATTGGCCCGGCTCGTCCGAAGTCATATCACGGGCTTACAAAATACTCAGCTTAAAACGGTAGGTGTACTTTAAACGGTACTTCTATGTTTCGTTGAGTGTGGATACCGGCAACACAACCAATGCGTGGTCTGTGGCGTGGTTGCCCTCGGGCGGCGGTGGTCTATTACCATATCGGAGACCCATCTGCTCCGTTGTGCTGTTATTCCATTAAAAAATACATAAAACTAGACTCTACAGATAATAGGGTTGAAGATGGATGAAAGCTTCTGTGTTTATGAAACATGTCTAAATCTTATCTGTAATAAAAATTTGACGTACGTATTGTAAAATGAGGCTATGGTAACGCATACGGGAAACTTCGCAACCACTACTTGATTTTTGCTGCCATCCAGCAGCGAGCAAGTGTACGCTGGCACGTTAACCAAATTCATAGAAGTAGTGGGCGTGCATTCGAACTCTATATTAATCAACTTCACCGTCGGAGGCACCACTCCACATTCCGGTATCGCTTCGAATGACTTCAGTAATGACGGCTCCGGGAAATTCTTAACCTTTTTTAATCTTAAAAATGGAAAAATCGTAATATTTTAAAACAATATAACATTATATATTCATTTATAGTATACCTATGTTTATGTCTAGATATTTCTTTTTATATGTGACACAGATCCATATAGGTAAATACAATAACAAATAAAAGGAAAAAGATTAAAGAAATTTAAAAAAATAAACAATTATTTTACGATCCAACCATTTTGTTTCTCGCCAAAATAAAATTACTGGAACTAAGAATTTGAGCCAAAGTATCAATTTTGATATTTTATTGGTGATTATGAATTTATTTAACTGCGGCCATAACTTCCCAGCGTGAGGCAGACATATTCTCATAACACCTCCCTCACAGAATACTCAGCGTGAAACGGTACTTGTACTGTGTTTCGCGGAGTGAGCGAGGATATCGCAGGCCCTTGAAATGCCGCTTAAGTGTGGTTGTCCATGCGTGGCGGTATTCTCTTACCATACAAAAGACCCAACTTCTCCGTTGTCCGCTATACTATAAATAAAAATACCCCAAACATTGCCTACCATATATATTCCATAATGAAAAACATTCTCTCGCCTTAATGTAAGAACGACTAACGTAATATTAGATTATAATAATAGTAAATATTATAATTAATTGTTTAGTCTTAAATTGTATCTTATGTAAAATTTGCTATTATAGGATTATATTATAGAAAATTTTAATACAAACTTATTAATATTTAATACGTTCATATTCATACTGACTTGTAGAAGATATTATATTTTCCACGATTTAATAGATACATCTCCTGCACAACCGTGGAGTTGACTTTGACATTTCCATAATTAAGAAAATTTTCACTGGGATTTTCGTATGCACATTCCACCATAACATCGTAACATTCCGCCGACAGATACAGAACATCTACAATCATTGGATTACCTCGGCCTTCAGCGTCGTAAATCTATTAAAACAATATGTTTGTAATATCGAAGTATTTCTATTCCTCAGTGACGTAATAATATAATAGTGTATGTTTGTAAAAAAATTAAATAAGTAGTAAGTTAAAGTAATTAAAATAAATTTTACATTACACGTATACCCATATATAATATATATATATCATCATCATCATCATGATGATATAATATATATATAGTCAGAGAAAAATTACGTGCAAATATGTAGAATGAAATATTTACGTCAATAGTAAGTGGTTTGTGTGAGATCACGCCCACGCGGCAAGCGATATATGTGATAGGAACAACTTGGTTGTCATGCCGTTGTACAATGCCGGAAGTCTGAGCGATTATAAAGTCTTCTACGAAGTCCAGAGGGTTGTGTATTTGCCACATGATTGGTAGTATAGAATCGTTCTTAACGATAAACCGATCATCTTCTTTTCGATACAGCAAGTGACGACCGTACTCTGAGTTGAAATCAAGATTTATACATATAATGAAATTGTATTAACTAGTAAATATAATTTATAGGACTTTGAAATTATGTTGCTCTATAAAAACAAAAGAAACAACATTTAAAGCGTTTACTTCAGTTTACGTTTACTACTAATTAACTCAAGACATTGACGATTTTGAGTTTTGACATTGCTATGTCAATGTCAAAACTCAACATCAAATTCACCACCCGTAAAAGACGAACTAAAGAAAAATAACATAACCTCTAAAGAGATTTTCTATATATATTTAATATCCTATTTAATCTTATCCTAATCTGTTTATTCATTTGAAATAGTAAAATCTCTATTATTGATTTCTTATATTGTGATGATTGATCATTGTAATTGCTGTTCATATCATTTCGTAAAGAGGGATTCATCATACTACTACTTATAGTTCCGAACTTGAAAATTAACCCATCCGTATTCTTTTCTTATGCAATTTATAAAACTAAATACACAAATACTACCAACCGATGGCTTTCGTCAAAGGCAGAATTTCAACCACTGGAATAACGCCATTACATGCAATTTTTACTGTTACTATTTCTGGGTTGTCTTTAACACAAAATAGTAGGACACTTGTGTGAATTCCTAAGTCAGCTGGTGCGGCAGATATATTTACTTTTCCACGGCACCCAGGCTGAAAACATTTCATATACATTCATTATATTTTACTTACAGGCCTTTTCTATTTCTGAATGGGAAAAGACCTCCCTATCAAAAACAGTTCCTTATTCCATTCAGGGATGCTGAGAGGCGTAGTGAGAACAAACAGGCGAGACGAATAACATATGTAATGTCATGATCTTGTTGTTGTGGAATTCTTAATTCTTTCTTTAATTTATTTAATTAATTTCTTTTCACCTGTTGGAGAGCCATGCTGAAGCATATACGGAGGCACTAATTGGGCCGACTCGTCCGAAGTGATACCACGGGCTCACAGAATACTCAGCGTGAAACGCTACTTGTACTGTGTTCCGTTGACTGAATGAGGATATCGGAAGCCCTTAAAATGCCGCTTAAGTGGCGAAAAATCCGTTGTTTCCGGATGCGTGGACTGTGACGCCGTTGTCCATAGGCGGCGGTGTTCTCTTACCATATAGGAGACCCACCTGCTCCGTGGTCCGCTATACTATAAAAAAACGCGCCGTGAAATGATAAGAACATCCAAGAAACTCAGGCGGTAATCATACTCTCTGAAATCACCGAGTCTCTAGTACATATATGTGATAGTTTATAAAAAAAATATATTTTTTATAATCCTTTATAGCAGTAATATATACTAACTTCTAATTTAATGAAGGTCTTATCGATTTGAAACACAACCGTGTCTTCCAAAAATTCAACAATGACATCTGCCACTATCAGAGAGGAATTACGCAGCTCAATTGAATATTGCTCTTCATATATTCTAAAAATAAAATATTTACAATTACACTAATTTAAATACCTATATTATTTGAATATAAACAAAAATAATTTAATAAATTGTAAAAACAATTAAATTTTCTAAAAAGTTGCCATTTACATTTATTTACTCATTATACTTGGGTCTCCTGTTTTGCCAATCGGAAAATGATTTTAATTGACACACACATAATTTACTAACTAAAAACTTTTTTTGCTTCGTTAATTAAGTTTTTGCCGCCTCTCTCCCGACTTTATTTAATCTTTAACATAAAGATCTAATAACCTGTTGGCACCAATGAAAATGGGACCGAACTCAAATAACTTGTGATCATCAATATAAGTAACTTTATAAACTTTGTCTTCTACAGAGCGTCGAACAAAATTCTCAAACATCTTCTTCGGCCGACTATCCAATCTTCAAACAAAATTTTTATTATTTAAACACGATACAAATACATACATATTTAACGCAGCCGCAGCCCTGTAAGAGCTACGGGAATCTATAGGTAGAGGATCCTTTATCCTTGGTGATCTTTCTGCTTTTTTGCCTCCGTCTTCATAAAAAAAATACTATCACTCAATACTCGTTTCAAAAAATGTATACATATATATCATAATATCATTTTTATTTTTAGATTTTCAAGATAGTGTACAGAAGATAAAAGTAACAGAAATAGCGGGACAATATAAATTTAATGATGCCCGGGCGCGGGTTCACGATGCCCATGCGCTTTAACAAAAACGCTGCGACGTAAAAATACAGAAAAAACCTTGGTAAATCACAAATTCCTGAAACGTTTATGTCCACTCGCGAAGCTGGCCATCCACTGACTTCAACGAATCGTTTAACAGTATAATTCCCTTCGTGTTGTGGACTAAACGAATATTTGCATCTCACTAGATCACCTGGTTCCAGGACTATTCGATTTTCACGTTCTGTAAAGACAATTTACTTATAATATTAGCCTATGTTATCTATGGCGTCTTTAACGTAGTTTTTATATTAGGAGGACTTATATTCGACTTTTTTGAAGAAAAAAACTATATATTACGAATAGACAGGTTATGCCAAAGTCAAAAGTGATGTTTAAGAAACGTTTTGTTATTATAAGATGTATTTTAGTAAAAATATTAGCAAATCACCTGTTGTACATTTAACACTACTAAGAGGCAAGGGATACGCAGCCTCTGGATGATCACCAGAACTTTTATCTATAGACAAGGACGGCATTTCACTTGTCGATGTCTGAGAGGATGTTACCTTTTGAAATACAATTTATTCATTTAAATACACAATCGGGAATCTAAATGTTATTAGGGGCATCGACACATATTTATCTCCTAAAAGATAAATTTAGGAAATATTTAACTTAGGGAAAATGTCGATAGTGGTATTTATATATAAGATGTTATAAATAAATGAAATTGCATACCTTTTTACCGCATGTACAATGCCATTTAGATAATATATTTAGTACATTATCTTGCGATGTATCATCTAATAAATTCAAATCAGTTAGCAGATTGCATTCACATTTCTTTATCTGTAAATTAATAATTGTGCATTTTAATATATATTTGTATCAAATGTTAAGTACGCCTAGCTTGGAAATGTAGATCGTATTTATAATTGTATTATCTAGGTATAAAATATATTCTACAGTTGTTGTATTATTTTTTTTGCATAAAATGATTTTTTTATCTCTACATAGTACAACCGCTATGTAAAATATGGTAGTTTCGCGTGTAACAATTTTGTCTGATTTATTTTTGTGACGGAAATTGAGGTGCGAATGGATTTATTTTATATATATGGTATATGCATTTTCGACATGGGTACCGCTTTGGTGGTTTGCTGAGGTAGGCACATTCAATAGGGTAGTTTCTTTGTTTATAAACAGCGACCCGTTGAATTACTTATTTTATGCTAAAGCGTTTTAGCTTGGCCTTCAATGGGAACTTTTTATTTATTTTAACTACTATTACTTTTTAGATATACTTTTTACATACCGGCGACTCGTCCAAATATAACCATCGCAAAGGATCTTCATGATTCATTGTTGGGAATGTTTTGGGCAAAAGCACAGTGTACTCTTTGAGATTAATGGGAAATTTCAATATATCATAAACTTCCTCTTCACGCAACGCTTCTTGAACCAGTTCGGATCCCAAAAACATGTTCACTATTGCATTTTTGTAACGACTACATGGACAGTTTATGAGTGTCAATGGAAAGCCCCTCTCACTAAAACTGACCTCTGAAGTCTGAAAACAAAAAAAACTGATTGTTTTTTCGTATTGGTGTCTTTTATTATTTGTATCATTCTGTTTAAATTAAGCTTTAAATAATGAAAATAATAAAACGAAATAATTGGTTCTCCATAAAAGTATTACAAATTTTTGTCCAAAATGTGTACTACGAAGTATTATTTGTACAATCAAAATTGAAAATTATTTCAAAAAACTTCTAAAGGGTTTTACACTTAGAACAAATTGCTAAAACATTGATTCATTCATTTGGAATATACGACGCTACAGACACACCTCTTTAGCGTTTGGGGTTGGTAGTAAATACCTGAATTTGTATTTCCGACTTTTTCTTTGCCTTTTTTTGAGAAGAGCCAATCACTTGCCCATTGAAACTATACAATGGAAATCCTAGATCGCATTCTTCTATTATCCAATTATTTGCAATATTTACTAAGTTTTCGTATGTGTTTTTAACATACTCATTATACCTAGTATTCATTAAAATATATTCAGTTGTAGGCTTCGCTGAAATTCACAAAAATTCTCATATTATATAATTTCCAACTTAAATAAAGGCTTTTTAGGAATTCAAATGTGTACCTACTCGACTTTCGAAAACACTAAAATGGATATACTGTTTATAAGATAAAATCAAACTTACTGTTTTAATTCGATTTCTACACTTGAAGTCTATTTTAAAAAATAATAACCTTTTGGATCATCCTTTTTTATTTTCTTCTTAGATTCATTGTCAACAACCAGTAGAGATCGGCTGCGGTCTGCAATGTTTTTTTAAAATATTATATTTCAATTAATTTAATATTTTAAACTTTCAAATAAATTCCTATTACCACGTGCACTCTTCTCTAGTTTAACATAATCGCCGGCGTCTCTGAAAAATGTTAAATATTATTGATTACACTTATAAAAGTACTTTTAATTGTATTTATTAGCGACAGGGTACGTGCTTCGCTACGTAGCAAAATTTTAAATTTAATAGCAAAATCCCCATTCAACATAACAATCCGCCATATATTGAATTCATATGTTATAAAAAATGTGATAAATGAAAAACCGCTTGACCGATTTTGTGCAAACTTCACGTAGACATCTATTAAATAGTCCAAACAAAGACTAATCAATTCGTTTAGATAGGTGAGCCCGTTCTTGATCTATAAATGTACAACAAAAAGTGAAATTAATTTTCTATATTATATAAATTGAAGTCTTATCGTACTCTGACATCTTTCTATCTTTGAAATAATATTTTCAACAATTAGTCGCTCACCCCTTCTTTTCGTAATACATTCTTCTCCTGTCTTCTAGACCAAACGCAACATAAATTGATTTCAATTCAGGATTAGCATTCTCGAATTCATCCTCGTCCATCTCTTCCATCGACTTAACGATATTTGCTATTTCTACTTCATCGTAAACCTTTGATATGTACCTTGGAATTATATTTTTAAATAACTTCAATAAATCTTAATAATAATATTTCTTTAACAATAAATCTTCAACTAAATTTACCCATGGGAGAGACATGCTGAAGCATACGGAGCCGGCTCGTCCGAAGTGATACCACGGGCTCATAGAATACTCCGCGTGAAACGGTACTTGTACTGTGTTTCGCAGTGGGAGCGAGGATATCGGAGGTCCTTAATAGTGACGCTTAAGCGTCATAAAAAGCCGGCAACATACCCAATTCGATTATACCAATACCAGGAATTTACTTCATAATATAAAACGCTTCACTTACTCGTCTACCTGTTCGTGCTCTCGCTGTGTTTCCTCGTAGTTATGTGCCCATGTGGCAAAATCCGATTGGCATAACACAAGATGTATATTCCAAATATTACTTTTACATTTTATTAGCGAAGTGAGCGTTGTGGGAGGACTCTTGAAGACGAGACTAGTGAGGGTATCCACGATAAACCCTCGATTAAATTTAGGATGCTTAAAGTAATCCGTTAGAAGTTCATTCGTTAAGTCCTGTATGGGATAATTTGATTCAAAAAATTTACTAGTATAGGTTTATTAACAAATACATGGATAAATATTGAATAAGGTAGGTTAGAAAAAATGGCCACTCAATAGCTTGATGCATAGAATTACAAAGAAAAGTACACTTATCACACTTGTGTATCATGAGTTTAATGTTAGTGAAATATAACTTTATAACCATTTGAAACATCGTGGTGGACCCCATAGCTCCTACCGCTGAATGCGAGGTGATGGATGACGTTGAAGATTTTCTTTTCTTTTTGTCGCTCGCTTTAGATCGGGGGGTAGTTAAATTCTTACTGTTTGCCAGAAATTCTAACTTTTTCCATATTATGTCGAATTCATCGTCGGTCTCTTTAAATATCTCTGTCGTAATAAAATTTTATTGAAACAACTATTTATAGAGCGGACAACGGAGCAGATGAGACTCCTATATGGTAAGAGAACATTGGTTGTGTTGTCGACTTTTTACGCTAATTAAGAAATTAAATTAATTGCTTTGATTAAATTAATTCTTTTTTATATAATAATAATTAATTAAAACTGTATCGAGAGCAAACGCGACATGCATACCTTCGCTTTCTGATTCACCCTCCTTCGTCTCACTTTTGCTATTTCTGTGCATCATATCAAACATTTCATTGACAGCGTTTAAAATGACCACTTTCGCATTACAATTGCTTCTACATAAGGCCTCCACAACACATGAATCCACGTTTATAGTAGGTAAGCCTAGAGCCTTGCCAGTAGTGTAAGCCATTTCTTGACAGGTAATTTCTAAACAAAATACTTATGTCACTTCTCTATTGTAATTTGTTTAATGTAACTGCAATATACTCTATATACTATATTCTACTTAATAGTAAAACATTTCTCAAACCTTCACACGGAGAACCATGAAAAAATATGATGATTCCTTTAGAGTGATTATCAGGTTGGACATCAACTATGGATGTAGTTTCATAAGCTCCGACACACTCGTTTAAAGGATCAACGTTGCTATTTTTCATAGATAACATTACGTCTGCAAAATAATTTGATTTTCAAGATACGCATTTTCTACCACGAAACCAGAGATATCGGGTTCGAATCCCAGTCCGGACAATTATAGATTATAATTTAATTTATAATTTATTCGGTCTCTGGAAGGACTCGACAGTGGCCGGTCGAGTGTCTTAATACTGTCACACCCGTCGGAGAGCCATGATGAAGCATATGTGTAGGCACTAATTGGGCCGGCTCGTCTGAAGTGATACCATGGGCTCACAGAATACTCAACGTGAAACGGAAATTGTACTGTGTTTCGATGAGTGAGTGAGGATATCGGAGGTCCCTGAAAATGTCCCCTTGAGCGTCTTAAACGGCTATACAACAAATACGCGAAATGTAGCGTGGTTGTGCGTGGGCGGCGGTGTTCTCTTACCATATAGGAGACCCATCTGTGCCGTTTTCCGCTATACTATAAAATAAATAGAAAAATACAATTAGAGTTTATACTTTAGATGAGCTCTTTTTTCGCCAATAAGTTGAGATACATACCATTTATAATTTCTGTTTCAGTCCGCACCTTCCTTGGACTACACTCTTTTGTCGTTGACTTCGTAGCCGATCCTTTTATATTCTTGGATTTTCTACAATTTTTATGAAATAATTTATATTTTGAAATTGCTTTTATAATTATATTGAATTCCAAAGCTTACTTTGTAGCGATACTCTGCTTCGCCGTCGATGTCTTTGATAACTGACCTTCTTCTTCTATTGATCTGATTAATTAGAATATTACAATTATTTGTAGTAGAATTTCTAAGTGTTTAAAAGTGGAAAATGCAATAAACTAAATATGTCAGACTCACAGAATACTCAGCGTGAATACTATGTTTCGCAAAGTGAGTGAGGTATCGGAGGCATATAATAATGCCGCTTCAGTGGCGTGAAAAGCCGAAAAAAATGTTATACCTCTTAACCCTTTCCTTGAATGTAATAAAAAAGTTGACGATTTCCCGGGGCAGGCCAGCTCCTGGTTTGATAGCCTTTACGAGCATCTCATCGGGTTTGTTATAGTACTTATGTAGCAATTGATACATTTCCTCTTCTTCGTTCCAATTTCTATATAATCAAATATACTGAGAATAGATTTCTAATATTAAAACTGTCTTACTCGAATAATGAAGCACGTATTTATGAAAAGAAAATCCATACATAGATAAACTGTACAAATACTAACACATCACTATGTGCCACAATTAGCTCTATGGGGAATGGACAGGGATTAGTCAATCCAAAGAAAATATCAGTGGTCTCAGCCCACGGGAGAGTCGGCATAAAACTGACATTTGGTCCAATTAAGTGAACTTGTGGGACAATTCCTTGTCCTATTACTGGTATTGTCATTCTGTTAGGATTCATGTGGAATTTGAAAATTAGAACACCCTCATACGGCAACTTAAAAGAAAGTAAATATTAAAATAATAGCTTGAATAAATAATATTAATAAATATATGTATTAATAAATGCTAATAATAACATAAAATGACGCACTATTTGGGCCAGCTCGTCCAGAGATACCACGGGCTCACAGAATACTCAGCGTGAAACGGTTCTTGTACTGTTTTACTGAATGAGTGAGGATAGCGGAGGCCCATAAAATGCCGTTTAAGTGGCGTAAAAAGGCAGCACCATAACCAAGACGAGGAATATGGCGCGGTTGTCCATGGGCGGCGATGTTCTCTTACCATATTGGGGAACCACCTGCTCCATTGTCCGTTATACTATAAATAATAGAAAATTGTAATTTTAACCTCCATGATAGGTTTAAAAGCTAAACTTAACCATCCTCCTTCACCTGGCTCGTACTTGCCGGAACTGTCAAGAACTGTCATTGGATTGGGGCCTGGAGTTTTAGATTTTAACGTCACATACCAAATACACGTTGGCCGCCCGCTGCAAAAATATATTTCCATAGACTATGTACTTAGGAGACATTTTGTATAATGATGAATTATTAGTATATCATACATATTTTTTAATGGTATTGAAGATATCACTTTATCACCACATCTTACTGTACCAAACTCGATTGCTTTTACGTTAGACATAAGGTAAGGAACTGCACACAATGCTTTTATTTGTATAGGGATTGTTACACCATATGGTACCTAAAAAAAGGGTTGAATCTTTTAATTACCATTTCATAACTATTTAAAGATGCCCTATTATGCCTAGAGTTTATTTTATATAATTTTCAATATAACATTTGATGTATAGAATATTTTTCATATTCTAACGTACGGTTAGTTGAATTTTTAATACTTACGTCAATATTAAATGAGGTTTCAACATTTTGTTCTAACTCGGTAAAATCATTGGGTGTTGGAGAAAAGGTAGCTTCTAATTTTCCAGTTTCTCCAGGATTTAGTTTTCCACACAATTTTATACCAAGCCACGTGGGAATTTGCGTCCCTTTTGCAAAATGAAGTTTGAGAACAATTGGGCCATAGTTGATGATATCAACACAGCAGTGTACCTAGATAAAAGTAATATATTATACAATTTATATATTTATATGTGTATAAAATTTATATATTATATATATATGTAATGTATATCATCATACCGGTATCATGTAGGTATATTAATTAAAAAATTATATAAAACAGAGGACATTTTACAGAGGTTAACAGAACTTACAGAGCTACCGGTAATTACAACTCCGTAGTCTATAACGTAGGGTGTTGTCTGAAAACCTGGAATTGGTATCATTTTTGATGTTGTCGAATAGACGTTTAGTAGGTCTGGTCGTTGTCGTATATAATTTATGACAAGCGTTCTCTCGATCGCGAGTTCGATGTCCATTGTAGATGGGTATCCATCCTGAAGGTTTAAGATTCTTTATTTTATGCAACGTAACAGTGTTTCCGTAGCCTATTTGACCACATATTCTATTATACAATATATTTAAATGCTGCTTTAAATACTTTTTCTGCACGTGTTGGGCTCTGATGATAAACGATTTTATTCGGTGTGCAGAAAATCCTCTCCGAGGATAGCGTCACATAGTGAATTTATTGTGTAATGAGTTACTTTTTTCTTAAATCAATAACGAACTATGTCAAAAGTAATACAAATACTGTATTGATGATTGAAATGCAAAAATTGATGAGCAACAACGAAAAGTTATTCTTCTTATATTTAATGCAACTATTTTTCTCGTTGAAATGAGAGAATTTCTTAGTATGAGATAAACATCAATAAATTAATATAGCCAATACCCAAAAAGAGCATATAACCCAATCTTTTTGAAACATTGGATCTTCAAAACATTTTTCAGTATATGGCGAATTTAAATGCTCGATACGAGATATAAATATTTCATTGATAGCTTCCAAGTACTCTTCTGTCAGTGAGGGGATTGATTGGTAGCCAAGCAATGGACTCAGCTAGAAAACGAAACAATTTTTGTAACTCAAAAATAGCTTTTCTAATATATTATTTTCTATATTTTACATGAATTTTATGTCCATAAGTTAAAGCAGTAATAATATTAGGGAAAATGTCTAGTAATAAACAGTCGTTTGAAGATGGATTTGATAATCTTACATACTACGATGCATACCTTCGCCGCGTCTGGTCTTGGTAGTAAAATATATACTTGCGGTATAACACCCCATCCAAATACCTCTATTGGTATCAAAGGCAAGTGGCCGATTTCCAACAAAAATGTGCTATTAAAGTATCCCAAAGCACCCGGTCTTACTTCTATATTAACACTTATTAATTCTTCTGGCTCTAAAACCCTTCCATCGGGTATAACATTCAGAATCGTTCCAAATAAATTATTCTCAAAGTGTGGTTCATTTAAATATGTTTTATATTCGAAATTTAGTTGAGCAACATTTGTCAATATTAACTGTTCAAAAGCATTTTCGTGGAAGGACCTTATTTGGAAATTAATTTTTCTTGTGTTCAATTTGTATATTAAATCAGAACTCTGGCCAGTAACTAATATAGTTTCAGTGGGTCCACCTAGTACTTCACACTCAAGATTGGCGCGAATATTCATATTAATTTTAGGCCTAAAAATTACGTGTATATATTCCACTTCGTTGGGTTTCAATAAACCACGATGTGGAGTTAATTGTAGTACATCATTAATGCAAATGTTGACTTTTTTATCTTTCTTGGAAAATTTATGTATCCATTCAAACACAGGCTCATAATCTACATCAATCATTGGTGTAATCGTTTTCATTGCTGTGTATTTCATGTAATTAAAATCCTGGATTATGTCGTCGTTTAGTACAGAGATCGTTTCTTGGGGTAATTCATTTTGGATTGTCGAAATAAAACTTTTCGCAATAACCTCTTTGTCGATATTTTCATTAGCAGACCCAGCGGGAGTTCGACACGCTAATATTTCATGCAGGTCAGCTATAAGTGAGATAAATTTATTTCTATTCGCAGAATACTTAACGTGAAACGGTACTTGTACTGTGTTTCGCAGAGTGAGTGAGGATATCGGAGGCCCTTAAAAGTGCCTCTTAAGTGACGTATATAACCGGCAACACAACCAATGCGCGGACTGTGACGCGGTTGTCCACGGGCGGCGGTGTTTTCTTAACATATAGAAGACCCACCTGCTCCGTTGTAAGCTATATTATAAAAAACTAAACTTTTAATATAACTTTTTATAAATGCAATACACTGTCGCAAACGTTGCATAGGATCAAAACATTATTATATGAACTCGTATTGTAAATAGCTAAGCATACGATTCTACATTACCACGTTCAGTTTCGGTAGAGCTTTTGTACATGGTGTCTGTGGATACATCTGGCTGAAATTTGAAAGTTAAATTAAGTTTTATTGCTTAATGTAATTTAGAGGGGTATTATGAAATGCTATTCACCAGTTTTGTTTCGACGATGGCATATTTTTTCCAATTAAATCGATAGCACACAAGTAACGGGGTCACATTTTGAATTTTGATGGTTTTACTCTCAATACTTCCGTTTTGAATGCATTGAAAATCTATTCGTGGTGTTAGTATTAATATGTTTGGAAAATTAATTTTTCCTATTAACTTAATGACGTCCTTAAAAGATAAATTGTTATAAAAATACATCTCTAACGCAATGATAATGATAAATAACAATTCTCACTTTATTTTTGTGTCCTTTAAACTTAACTCTCAACAAATCACAATAAACTCGCGACTTGAGAGAGAAATGTTTGGTAGTATCAAATAAAATTTGTATTTTCATCACTTCCTGATCTTCTAGTGTTTCCTCGACCACATGCGTCAAGTTAAAAGCCAATTTTATTTTGTTGATATCTTGAAAAAAATGAAGAGGCTCATGCCTTAAGGGGTCGACAGGTTTATGTGTTAAGTAATCGATAAATATTTTGCAATTGCATGGATCGCTGTCTGACATTTTTAGTACATTTAAATCGGATTCAGTGTAACAAATGCAACCACATAAATTTTCTTCCTCGGGTGTCACTTTATACGTCGTCTGCTTCTGAATTATTGCAAAAGGTGGCTTTACGCTAATATCAAAATCTAAAGGTAATTTTGAAACGTTCCTTATCGTTACAATATCTGAAAACAAAATAGTGTGACAATGGATTTTGTTAATTGTACAAATCCGTGAAAGAGCATACTACCAGTTAGTTTATAGAATTCACTATATGGACCGTAATCGTACTGAAAATCAATTACGTTCGATGACAATTCTATTTTAGGATCTACAAATTCAGCTATTATTTGACACTCAAGAAGTAACTCCTTTTTATTTATCCCCTCGACGCTTCCAACAAGATACCACATTTCTTTAATTGTGGTAACTTTGTTGGAAAGGCCAGTTATTGTCAAATCTAACTTCTCTCCTGCTGCTATTTTGAAAGACTTTGGATCCAGATTATAGAAAGCTCTGAAAATATCATGATTTTGTGTTATAAACAATTCAATATTTTTTAAGCTTTTTTAAATAATTTATCTCGCAAATGATTGGTGATGATATCTTACGCTGAATGTTGCTTTGTTTTTGGCGCTTTGTAGTGTTCACTCCATTCTAGTGCATGCATTCGTGTGCCACAGTTTTCCATTACCACTTGACAATTCAAGGGAATCTTTGTAAAATGTCTCCCAAGTATTATCTTATCTCTAAATTCACCAACTAAAATACTTGTTCCTACACCCGTCGCCGACAGTGGAACTAACTATAACAAAATTGTTGAACTTAAACGTTGATAGCACCTAACAGCAGCAAACTATCCTCGAAATTAATCACTTACAATATCTTTAACTCTTTCCAATTGAATTACAGCTTTGTTGGTATAACTATCGGCATCGATAAGGTATAAAGACAGTGTAAGATCGGTTTCACCTTCTGGCTCAATAAACCCTTCGGAGGGATGTATTTGCCATCGACCGTCACGATTTAACTGGCGATAAAAACACATTTATTACACATATATATTATAGTACACATTTTGTTTAAAAAAGATTCTTTTTAATACAACTAAAATATAAATAGAATAAAAAGTACGAAAACTCCACATGAGAGCCTAGTAGCTAAGTGATTTTATAGGTCTACCACGAAGCGAGAGGTATCGGGTTCAAATCCCGGTCCGGAGAATAATAAGTTTATTAAAGATTTATTCGGTCTCTAAAGGGGCTTGACAGTGGCCGAGTGAGTGTCCCAATAGTGTCGCACCCGTGGAAGAGCCATGTCGAAACATACGCTGACGCACTGATTAGGCCGGCTCGTCTGACGTGATGCCCGTAAAAATACCGCTTAAGTGGCCTAAAAAAAACTTCTCCAAGTTAGCACTAACTACAGCTTTTATACATAATAAATATACAAACCAATGAGGCTCTGAAATTAACAAAAACCGGGGAGTCGTTGCAAAGAGTTAGCGTTTTTTGACTTCTTGTCAACAATTTCACTTGACCCCAATAAAGCGCTATTGGTGTACAGGTAACTATAGGCCGAACCCCACAGCCGTTGATATGACAAATCTTAACTGGTGTTGATGATCCAAAGAGATTTACACTGTCATTAAATGTGTTTATTTCAGTATACATAAGTCAGAAATAAATGATTCTAAACATAATTTATTGAGAATTATGTGAATATTTAAAAAATCTACAATTAACAAAACAATTTCTTACCACACAGAGTACTCGTGTACACCTAATATGTTAGTTTTTATTGTCACCGGTAAACACAAAGTAGTATTAGGTCTAATCATACCTTCTTTAATGTTTACATCGACCTCCAGCGTTGAGGATTCCTTAGGAAAAACCAATTCAAACAGATTAGAATGTATTAAATTTTCACATACGGAAAACAAATCTATCTCGACGAGAACACAGATAATTATCGTTACCTCTGGTTCGTACAATGTGAAATATCCCCAAAACTCATTGCTCGATATAATTATGTCACATTTATAAGCAAAATCCAAAAAGCATGCGCGCAGGTTTATTTCTGGTGCCGAGGTAATAGCAGGCACCATGGCATTAAAAGTAACCGGAAGCGTTATTGGCGGACTGTCTGATTTATCTAACTCTAATTCCAAGGACGTCTGATTCGCTCTCACTAAATTTGCCGTTAACGTTACCTGAAGGACATTTTAAAAGCATATAACTATTTTCTTTAATACAAAACATATCTTTTCTGAATCTCTACGTTAAATTTTATCCAAATCAGTTCTGTTTTGGTGCCTCGTAGCTAAGTGGTTTCATAAGTCTACCATAACGCGAGAGGTATCGGGTTCGAATCCCGGTCCCAACAAGTTATAATTTAATTTATAATATATTCGATCTCTGGAAGGGCTTGAAGTGGCAGGGCGAGTGTCTTAATACTGTCGCAGCCGTGGAAGTCATTGCGAAGCATATGCTGACGTACTAATTGGACAGACTCGTCCGAAGTGATATCACGGGTTTACAGAATACTCAGCGAGAAACGGTACTCTTGTATTGTGTTTCTTTGAGTGAATGAGGATATCAGGCCTTAAAAATAGAAGTTAAGGTACAAAAAGCGGGAAACACAACTAATGCGCGGGCTGTGGCATGGTTGTCCATGCGCGGCGATGTTCTCTTACCATATAAAATACCCACTTGCTCCGTCTTCCTTCACAGTGAAAAAACTGACTCATGGGTGAGCTTTAAAGAGCTATATTAATAACTACCTGTTATAAAAAATATCGCAAATAGCTTTAAATAACCTTCAACGAAACCCGTGACTCTGGTCCTATTTTAATTTTTTGTGGCACGATGTGGAATTCCCTCGGCCATTGGGGAACTGTAGGTTTTGGTATATCAGCTACAGCGTAATCATCTAACGTAATACTGCTTATTTCCGGACCGTCGGACGATATTTTGACATTAGCATCAACGTCAACTATTGACTCATTTATCACATATAACTCCATTGTTTTTGGAACTCCTAAGACATAAAATATGTGAATGTATACAATTGTTAGAGGTATCGTTTGTGTTTCTGATTTTATAGGATAAATGGATCTATTAAAACAATATTGAAATATTTTCACCAAATAAAACTGCGTTGTTTATGAGTAACATGGCCATTAACCCGAGAAATAAAAATGCTTTTTTGTAATAAACGAATTTACAAATTACGACAAATAAAAACGGTTGAACGATATTTCTTTGGAACATTGCCTTAACAATTACAGATATACGATTGGGTTCTGGAGACAAGTTACAGAGCTTGATAATAAATATAAAACAGCAGAGTAAACATTAACTCGTGGGAGAGCCATGCTAAATCATATGCTGACGCACCAATTGGGCTGGCTCGTCCGAAGTGATACCACGGACTCAAAGAATATTCAGCGTGAAACGTTACTTGTACAGTGTTTCGCAGAGTGAGTGAGGATATCGGAGGCCCTTAAAAGTGCTGCTTAAGCAACGTAAAAAGCCGGCAACAGAACCAATGCGCGGATTGTGGGCAGCGCTTATTCATGGGCGTCGGTGTTCTGTTACCCTTTAGGAGATCCACCTATTCCATTGTGCGCTATAGAAAAAAATATATTAAAAAGCATAAAAAACCCACCTACACTAACCATACCAAAATCTAAACAAGGAATGCTAAACATTAGTGATGGATAAATGATAACGCCCCTGAAACAAAAAATAGGGAATATAAATAATTGTAAAACGGTTTATTATATAGTTTATAGTAATATAAATTATACATACTTTAAATACACTTTAAGAATAACATCGGTATCTCTGATGGCGAAATTTATTTCCTCAAAGAAAGGACCTTGATTTGAATTGCAAAACGAAATTACAAATATATCTTTTTCGCCTGGTCTCAAACAGTGCATCTCTGGTGTGCATGTTATTTTGCTGCCGAATAATGGTGGCACGTGTTTGTATACTATTACACCGTTAATATGACCTAGAAGACAATATGAATCAATTTTGTTTACGTAACATACAGTACGATTTTTGTTTCAAAAGCTCCTCCTAAACTTGTATTCCGCACTATCCATCTGATTAATCTGATTTATATAATTAAATCTTTCTTTGTAATCAAAACCTGGTTTTTTCAGCGAGGAAAGGCGTTTACGCATAGATTGCGAGGGGATATGTGGGACTTGGTACTCCGAGAGTGTAATACCCATTAAATATCATGGCGCCAGCCGGAAATTTGATGATTGTCCTCTTCAATTTCCCTCTGTGATGAGAAGGAGAGAGAACAAGTGCGACGTCCACCAGCTTTAGTGTTTATTATATACCTTTGTTTATAGACACAATTTCATAGTCGTATTTCTTGTTTATGTATACACAATCCATGTCCAGTGTCTCTAAATTTAGGTTTATAGAAGGTGGCAACGACGTGCCGACTATCCTCAGAGGAAGGCGGTCGTTCACCCCGTCTATGTCCAAATACGCTGTCGTGCTAAATTCACCGATTTCTTTTGGTGAAAACGTTATAGTTATTTCGGTTGCTTTCTTCGGCCACAACTTGCCATGCTATAAACAATCACGCATATTTTTTTATCATTATTGAATATATCTGAGTCTTTGAAAGGTCGTGTCCGATCGGTGTTATTGTGTAAGTCAGGGGCACAAGGGTCGATCCCCGGTCTGAATAAAATTTATTATTTATTTAGTCTTTGGATGAAAAAGTACTTGTTTTTCGCTGTGTTTTGTTGAGTGAGTGAGGATACTCATGAAATTACAGCAAACAAAAACAAAAACAAAGCGCGGCTTGTGGCGCGGTTATCCATGGGCGGCGGTGAGGTCTGACCTGAAGAGAGATCCGCCTGTTCTTGCTATACAATACAAACAGACCTTTACGGGATATATTTCTAGTGTTCTTTTCTAATGTTTAACTTTCCATAAAATACTAACAATGGGCGACATTGAAAAGTGCATATCGTGATATTGCAACGATTCATCAGCGACCAGCGCCTGAATTTCATCATAGAAAATCCGAGTGTAGACTCGCTCATGCTCGTCGCTGCTCAACACGTCGTAATGAACCAACTTTGCACTTTTGCACGATTCCAGATTTTTTAAATCATAGAACGCAGTCGCCAATTTGACTTTTTCTTCAAAGTCTGAAATTAAAAATTTAATTTTAAATTATTGTTTCTTTTAAAACAAATATTTCTCCTTATACAATTCAAGTTCCTTTCATGTTTAAAGTGAATTGTATAAGAATTGTGCGAAGGGGTAGCGATTTTTTTATGTATATGCTTTTTGGTGATCTTCCAAGATAATTTTAAATTGCTACTAAATTACTTACTATATATAGTAGTAGCATTGTATGTTTTTTTCTGTGGCTTTTAGAGTTAATTGAGTTACAGCCGTTTTCATCCAGGGGAGAACCATGCTGAAGCATATGCTGACCCACTAATTTCGCCCGCCCGCCCGATGCTACCACGGGCTACCACAGAATACTCAGCATGAAACGGTACCTGGACTGTGTTTCGCAGAGTGATTGATACCGGAGACCCTTAAAAGTGCCGCTTAAGCGGCGTATAAATCCGCAACACAACCAATGCGCGGAATGTGGTGCGGTTGTTCACGGGCGGCGGTGTTCTCTTACCATATAGGAGACCCCCCTGCTCCGATGTCCGCAATAGAATAATAAAATACAGCGTGGTATATAAAGAAATACTTGTATACAGCAAATGTCGTAGAGACGTGAACTTACCATAAAAAATACAATCATTTTTCATGCACATGTATGTCAATATATGTTCGGATTTATTTGTAATCTTAAATGTCTGCTGTCGCACCAACGTGGTATACGTATCAAAAAATCTCACCACTTGTTTTTCCAACTCAATGCTCACAGTAAAAGTCGATCCGGATAACTTTATTTTGAAGTTTTCACCTATTACAAGTAATAGTAACATAATTACGTGTTAGGTTTTTTTTAAGCATACCATAATACCATAAACATACATTATTTTGGGAAATTGCTAAAATGACTTTGATAGTATTAGCGTGGTATTGAGAAAATAATATTTAATACGAAGTAATATTCAAAAATTCTAAGAATCGGTGGACAATAGTTATATCGGTACCTGTTTCAAAACTAACATTCAGAATGCCATTCGTTTCGCCTAAGCGCATTGTCTTCAACGCAATTCTCACGTCAACTTTCTGACCAGGATTCAAGGACGCAGATTTGGGTTGGACCGAAAACGGACTGAAATTTAATTGTATGTTTAAATATATATAAAATACGGTGTGGTGTTAAGGCAAATAAACCCCTATGACGTATTTTTGGGACAAATCAAGATAACTATCAATTTTATAATTACCATCTCGTAGCTAAAGTAAATCCTCCAGGTACTGTACCGATATTATGCAAGGATACTAAAATATCTTTTTCAATTTTCAATGGAGTTGTAGGAATCAAGACATGATCTGGATAGTCGAAAACTGGCCGCGGACCCATAGCTGGAATTAGTACCTGATTTTTATCCATTATTTTACATATTACTGTAATTTTTACTTTAACATACCCATAATATTACCTATTAAAGGCACAACATACTGATCGACGTCTGTGTAGAAAATAACACGATGGGTGTAGTCCTCAAATTGAGCTGGTTGAAAGGTAATTGCAAATGTAACACTTATCCCAGGGGCCAATCTTGATAAAAGCTCGCTTCCACACGGTTTGATAAAGAAATAAGATGATTCTTTAAATACCATATTGAGAAACGTGGGAGCCTATGAAAATAAGAATTATATTGTCACTTTTTTATGGTATAGCGGACAAAAGAGCCGGTGTATCTGGTGAAACACCTACGCCCAACAACTGCGCCACCGATATCCCCAATCAGCGAATCACTGTTACAATCACTGTTCATAAGTAACGTATGATAATTTACTTAATTTATATCTGTAATCTATTAAATTCTTATACGATGGAATATAAACTTTATAAATTATACACTTATTATGGAATTAGAAATGCGTATAGGTCTAAAAAAAGTCGAACTAAAAATCTTACCTTGCTAATATTCTTGACAGAAAACTTTGCGACAATCTTATCATTTGGTTTAAAATTTTGAAAGACGATGATTTTTGGTGAAAATGACAACACGATTTTATTGCTCTTGCTTCCAGAAGGTACATAATTATCAATTTGTATACCTTGCAAAGATTTTAATCTTTCCAATGTGGACATATTCATTTCCCTAATATATTGAGACGGAATTATATCCAACTGAAATAATACAATCTTAATATGAATCCTTCCATTAGTTCTATCACGAAAGATTTTCAATTAATACGTCTGAAGCTTAAAAAAGTATATTTTCTAGTAGCTTGTCTAATTGTAAAGTGTTTGTATTATTATAAGTGTGTGATATATTACAAAACATCATTATACCTCTTCCAAGTCTTGTACAGACTTCTTGTGGGCGAGTAAATGGTACAGATCTGCAGTAAAGTAACCATTTTGTTTAAACTTTTGTAATAACTCCATAAAAGTATATAAAACTTTCAACTAGCGAGTTGCTTACATTCAAAAAGCACAATGACACTTTTGTTGTTAGCTGTTTGACAGCTTCAAGCTTTGAACATTACTTCTTTTATCTTTAAAAACCTTTTTATTTATTTATGTAAATACTTTTCTTAATTATAATATGAAATCAATTAATTAGTCAGCAATAACTTCATAATATACATATTTTACTTTTAGATTTACATTTTTTAAAATAAATCATCAATGTTTTTAAAATTCTATGCCGGGTAACGGAGCAGGTGGGTCTTCTATATGGTAAGATAACACCGCGGCACATGAACAACCGATCCACAGTTCGCGCATCGTTTGTGTTGCTGGCTTTTTCCACCGCTTAATCGGCACTTTTAATGGCCTCCGATATCCACTCACTCATCGAAACACAGTACAAGTAGCATTTCACGTTGAGTATTCTGTGTAGTTTAAAAATTCATGATAATATCATATTGAATATTATTGTATTAATATTAACGTTCGGGAGATGTTTGACGCGGCCAAGGGGGCGTACCTAATAGGTTGAGTGCGGAAATAGAGTGTCTTAATTTTAGTAGAATCAGGGCAACGCGGCCACGGACAGAAATAGAGGTTGGTGATCGTAGAGCAAGAGTTCGCTCTGTCAATTTATCCGCATAGGGCGTACGATTCGCGGACAAATATTTAGTAGCGATCCTACTCTTGCACAGCACGGCTCTGTGATCTATTGCAACACCCTCGCGAGTGCAGTGTTCCACGAGTGAATTGCATAACTGTGACAATCAAAAACATGTTGCTTAAATAACTCTAGGTAAAGGCAGGTATCATTTAATTTTACTAGATTACTTGCACATTAATTTACTTTCGGTATTTCGGGATGTATAAGGCAACTAGGTCGTCGAGGGACAACGCCCGTTAATCCCGGCCACAGCTGCGTTTTCATGATTATATTCTATTATTAATATAAGTTGTAAGTCATTTGCAGTAAGTCGAATGTAGAGCAGCTTCAATGAAACAATCTAGAGTTAAATTCATTTGTTAAAACCGTGCCCGATAATTATCTCGGATAGTTTGTTAGTGGAAATACGTTAAATAATTATAATCTTCATACTTTACAATACAAATCTGGCAAATTAGATATAATCTGAAATATATGATTGCTCAATAGCAAGCAAGTTTAATCCCATTAAATGAGTATGTTTTGTATTTTAAGTAATAAAGTCAGTGAGGATAACGGAGGCCCTTAAAAAGTGCCGTTTAAGTGGCGTAAAAAGCCGGCAACACAACCCTTGCGCGGACTATGACAATTAAAAATAAATACAATCGAATTAGGAAATTTTCTAATGATAAAGAGTCTTCAGAGCTCCAAAGATTTACATGCATTGCTCAATTTGCAGCGCTTGTTCCTGCAATAACTAGAACAACTCCTGTTGTAATTATTTCGTCTAACTTTCTAAAAATAAAAGCATATCTATCTGTTTCGTGCTCCAGTATTGCAAGATCTCACTCTGGAGCGAAGTTAATATTTTCCTTTTTATTATTTAGATGTTGAAAGGTCGCGGTCGGGCCTCTGTGCCCGGGACTCCAACCACAGGCATACGGTCCCTCGCCAGACCGCCTATTGCGAAGCCAGAGCCTGACTATGAGGTGGTCGAATTTCCATCTGAACAATACGTCAATGCTAAATTACAGCCACCACCTCCACCGCCACCACGACCTCCCACTGGTAAGTAACTAATATGAATGAACGCGCTAGTCATTCTATCAAATAGCGGATTATACCAGATGACTGCGACATATATATCGTACTTTGATATCCTATAGCATACCTACTATCGAAATCTGAAGCTAAATACCCATTATTAAAATGTATGTATTATTAAATTTTGAGGGCCTCGTAGCTTAATGGTTTAAAAAGTGTACCATTTTCAAATTTTAAAAATATATATAGATATAATAATATATATAATATATTTATAATATATATTACAAGTGATTCAATTTCAAAACATCAATATTTTTAATTCGTAGCAGTTTTTCTGTGGGCCATTGCGTAGATCCATTGTCACGTAGAAGGAGTTTCTGTAATCCATTGACCTATAAGTGCTACGGGAGCTAGATTCGTAGAGTTCTTTCACAGATAAATTCAAATCAAGTTTTCCTTTCTATTTTATTTGGTTTTTTTCTGTGAAATAGTTTTCTACGACGATTTATATAATGAGAAATACTTTTTAGTCTAAATTAGTGTAAAATTCAACAATAACAAAACAATGTACCTACTAGAACTTTGCAGAATTTATAATATATTACATATTATATTATTATTAATAATATATTATATTTACCAAAAAAATACCTAAGAAAAAGGGTGATTGTGTGTGTGTTAAACATATTATTTCCGATGTTTAAACACGTGTGGCGCCGGGGTGAGCTACTAGTATATAATAAAAACACTTGCACTGTCTTTCGCAGAGTGCGTGAGGATATCGGAAGCCCTTTAAATTGCCGCTTATGCGGCGTAAAAAGCCGACAACACAACCAATGCGCACTGTGGCACGATTATTCATGGGCGGCGCGGTTCTCTTACCATATAGGAGACCCACCTGCTCCCTTATCCGCAATAGAATTTAAAAAAAGATAACAATTTTATTCTGATAAATAATATCTAAAGCTGATGGTTTTGGCCGTTAATATTACCAGCCCATATGAGAAGACTATGTTCAAAATCTATATAAATAATTTCCAGGCCACCCCATGGACACGTCGTGCGGTTTGTGCGGCGGCGGCGGCGCGCGAGTGCGATGCATCGAGTGCGGCCGTCGAGCTCTCTGCGCCTCTTGTGACGACATGTATCACCGACATCCCAAACGAAGGAATCATCAACGACAGGTACTTATGATCATTTCAGTAGTAGGACGTCCATTGCTGGACATAGGCCTCCTCTTTGCCGTCGGAGGTGACCTGCATCCAGCGTCTTCCGGCGACGATTATAAGGTCGTCTGTCCATCTTATGGGTGGACGTCCTACACTGCGCTTGTCAGTCCGTGGTCTCCAGCACTCTAGCACTTTTCGGCCCCATCTTAAATCTGCTCGGCGTGCAATGTAAACTGCCCATTACCATTTTAGGTTGCTAATTCGGCGGGCTATGTCGGTGACATTGGTTCGTCTACGGATCTTCTCATTTCTGATTCGATCACGTAGATAAACTGCAAGCATAGCCCTCTCCATAGCTCAGTGAGCGACCATGAGCTTTGATATGAGGCTGATGGTAAAGACAACTTTTCCGTATTTTTGAAAGCGATCAATTATTAATTTCTGTCTTGTTCTTAACACCTGGCCTCAGTTTGTTTAGCAACAGAGATAATTGGCAAAACCTAAACACAAATAGCGATAGAACGTATATGTTACTCAATAAAAGCCTCCGATATCCTCATCCTTCGCAGAGTGCTGCAAAACACAGTACAAGTACCGTTTCACGCTGAGAAATATGCGAGCCCGTGGTGTCACTTCTAACGAGCAGGCCCAATGAGTACGTCAACTGCTGCAAGCATGACTCTCCCACGGGAAAATATGCTATTCGCAAAATACTAAATGAACATTGCATAGTGCAAATTAATCTACACAGGTAGAATATTTAGAAAATGATTAGTAAGTGGCCCTAAATAAGAGCTAGTTTCGTCAAAATATTGGCATTTCGCCAAACTCGCCCACTGTAAACACTTTATTAGATACATTATTTTTGTAGCTGCACCAATTTACTTTGTATAGGCTCTCCCGCCATCTCAACTAAAGGAAGAAAGGCCGCCATTACCACCTAAGGGGACGCCACCCGTTCCGCCCCCGCGAAGACATAAGGTAATTTTCTATGCATCTTAAATTATATTAGTGGGTAACTTACTAATTATGCACATAGTAAAACTATTACTTTTTATATACAAATATAAAAATTATTTAATTTCAATAACCTCTTAATATATCTTGTTGAAATACTTTTAGTTTTCTCTATACAATTAAGAAAATAAATGTTCGATGTTAATGTAAACAAATGTGTATGCCTGGAAATTGAACCAAATTCTTTAATCGTAAAATACGCATTGATTATTATAGTATTTACCTTGTATTAAAAAATATTTCAGCTTGCGGGAGATAGAAGCACAGCCAGCCCTAAGCCACATCCCATAGACCCAAGACGAGGTACTTTGAACGTGACACCAAATATTCCAAATCACTTCGCCCAGAGTTCATCACTGCCACATAATAATTTTGCTGTCAGAACAGCTCAGCACAATCCAAATTCCCACGTGGGAATGCCGAATTTCGCTGGGGTTTTACAACCTGCTGTGGAACCTCCAATGCCTCAAGGTTACAACTCTTGGGGACGAACCCGTGCGTCTTTGCCCGGATACAATGTGCCACCACAAAATATCGTAAGTAAAAACATTATTTTAAATAGTATCCACAATTAATCAATTTTACAGTACTTTTTTATATTTAAACTTAATTTAATTATTTTAAACGTAAAACTATAACTAACATATTTTGTTTTGTTTAACATAAAGATAGATTTTATGTTTCGAAGTTATTTGGTGTAAAGTTATTACCAAGTTAATAAATGTCAGACCTTTTCATTACCCTAATAGAAATTAAGAAATATTTGTATTGTTATATTTATATATATTAATAATTTATCCTGTCTGAAATGTAAATATAAATAATTTTATACTATACAATACCAGTCAGTCATTCTATTCTTGCTACACCATGCAAAATTTATCTTAACGTAGAAAATATCATTTCAGATGCCTTCTCCCCAAATGGAACATTGGGAGGGACATGAAAACCTTACCCAAAATTGGGGGCGACCTTTACGACGTGGAGCATCAGTTATGGAACTGGGAGGTGCCCCGTGCGCTGGTTGTGCGCACTGCGCTAACCCTTGGCGCTATGGCAGCTGTGCCAACTTGGAACATTCGTGGGGGCAGGGACAGTGGCCGCAAGGGTGCTGTGTCCCTCAAACACACAACCCACGTCTGTTGCCACATCCCCACATGCATCCACCACAAACACCTCAACCTTATCGAAGAGGTATAATCATTCCGTATATGTATTAGTATGAGATTATTAAAATTGAAACAACTATTTTAACATTTTTATTTGCACAGCTTTAAAAAGAAATGAAGCTTAACAAACCGATAAAAATCAAAGACATACATTCAATTTGAAGTAATAATAATACAGTAATAAAATTAAGTGATTTGAGTTAGAATGGCTCTTATAGATCTTTGATTTCAAATAGAACAATGGCTCTGATAGACCTTGTATCGTATTATGGAAATATATATATCGTTATAATTTCAGTTTCAGCCGACAGCCGATGCGTATCACGCACCGCTTCTCGGGCACACTCGCGCGCACCGTCGCCCGCTTTGAGCATGCGCTCAAGAGCTTCAAGACGCAAACAACGGTCACCGACACCTTCTCTACCATCCAGTGACGCAGACTCTGAAAGTGAGCCTAACAGTGACAGAGGGCACAGAGAAAAGAAACCAGAAAAGGGAGAGGATAGAAGAAATAAGAGAAGAGAAGTGCAAAGAGTCGACAAAATAGAAAGAAATATAGAATTTCAGAGAGACGACAAAAAAAATGAGCGAGCCGAAGACAAGATAGAACAGATAAGTACAGAGGTAAATAAAGAAGATGACGAAAGTGGCTTCGGCCCAGCCCCACCACCCCCAACTACATCGTGGCAATGTGAACACTGCACCTTTGTTAATGAACCAGGTGTGAGAGTTTGTGTCGTATGCTGCCGTACTCCGATTATATCACCTAAAATTATCACCTCATTGGCACAAGGCATGGAGAAATTGACCGTTGCAAAAATGGCCACACCGTCTCCAGTGATTTCTCGAAAAGTGTACACAGGTAGATAAAAAAGCAATGTAATAAAACAAATAAATACAGATTTTTATAAATTCTTTGCAAAATATTTTAGAATAGATTGGCAATAAAAAACACGAAAGATTTTTGCCATGATACGTTCAAGCATAAGTAGATTTAATTGTTCTGAAGATCACTAATATTAATTTTTCAATAACTTTTTACATTATTTTCATAAAATCCTGCGAATGTATCAAATACAACTGGTGTTTTGATTTCTACAGTGATACTTATGAAAATCCGGATGTGTTTTGTTCGAGAATATTTTACTTAAATATTTATTACAGATGACGCAAATCATAAAAAGGAACGTCTAACAAAAGAACGTATATCAACGGGAAGTGGTCCATCTCCGCCAAAAGAAACACCTCAAAAGAATTTGGTTAACCGCTTAGAAACCCCAACAAGAGAAAAAGAACAAAAAGCATATTCCCGACATGATATCGCAGTTGGTCCATCACCACCCAAGGATATACAAAATCAAATAAACCAAAACACTAAATCTCAACACACATCAGTTGAAAGAGAAACTTATAAACAAAGTATTGCAGTTGGATCTTCGCCGCCTAGATCCAGTCCAATAACCAAAACAATTGTTAAACAATATGAGATTCAAAAAAAGTCAGTTGGTGTGTCACCGCCACGAGAAAGAACTGAGTCGAGGAACAGTAGGACAAATGTTTCCAATACGGGTACGTCACCACCACCACAAAATATTTCAACACAGGTAAGTTTTTTAGATAACACTCTTGTCGTACATCAAGATCCATTTTAAAAATTTAGAAAGTATTCATGTGTAACATAATATTATGTCATAAGTATAATATTATAATAAACTGATAACGTTTTCAATGTTGAGAGTCTTAATTTTGTTTAATTTTACCTTAATTTTGTTTTAGTTTACGTTTTACGAAATGACATATAATATTTTTCAGACGTACGATGAAGTACCGACGGACAACTGGGTGCGACCAGCATCTGTAACACGATCACGACCGCGACGACGATTTAGAGAGGATAGACGAGATAGGTCTCAGAGCCGACACTCGCTCTCCAGTGACACCCGAGTAAGTTTTACAATTAATCTACATTAAACTCTTATTTCCTTTTAAAAAATTATGTAAATACATATAAAAATATGACTATATGATTTATGAAATTATTATAACAAGGCCTGTTCAAGTAATATGTGTGCAAAGTACTGCATATAATAATAATGCAAACTAGTTGAATTAATTCGCATTTATGTCAATGAAATTCAATAATAATAATCTGGATATTTTGGAGGAAAGCGAAAGGAGCGCACGCACTACTGGTGGGAGATGGGAATGGCGCGACAGCAGCCCCACAGCCGATTGGAGCGAGAGTGAGCGCAAAAGAACAAATGACCGACTCACGCGCAGAGCATCGCACCTTGACTTGCGGCGGACGCGTCCTTCGCGAAGGACCAGCCTTTATGGCTCTGAGGTGCCTGATGGAAACATATAATAATTCATTCCTTGTATTGATATTATACAGCTTCTTATTTTATTCGTTTATTTTTATTTTTGTTGTTGTAATTATTCTATAATAAATCACTCAAATTAAAATATTTAAAACTTAGCAGATCTTTTATAATTTTCAGGCACCATCGCCAGAACCACTTACCAACAACCGAGCGATTTCATTAGAAGCATTAGCTGGTGCTCATTCAAAACGTGAAGCGGAAAGAGGATTGGAACTAGCACGGCTCATGTCAGAAGCCGAACGTCTTGGATTTAGTGCTGCAGAAGTCCAAGCAGCTTTAGCGCAAAATCCAGTTGCACCACTAGCTTGGTTAAGAGAAAGATGGCCGAGTTTAGTCGCAGGAGTGAGGGCGGCTGCCGCCAGGCTAGCAGCCGGGATAAACGTTACAGATCTCGAAGCGCGCGCAGCTCTAGCGCGACACAGAGGCGCTATGTGGCCCGCCGTCACAGAGTGCGTCGAACGACATCGACGACAGGTAATCTACCCTCGAATCTCATGAAATAGAATGAGAATTGTAACTTATACTTTAAAATTTTACAGCCCGAAATTGGAATAGGTGAAGAGGGAAAATTGCGTGGGCGAGTTTGGGGCTCCCCGGTTGGAGCTGACGATGAAGCTGCCCCACCATCTCTCAGATCACACCGCAGTCGCGGTAATGAAAAGCAAACCAAACTTAAGTAGATTACAAGTATCGTCGTATCACGCATGTCATCATAATTTTACCATTTACATTTCAGCAAACAGTTCAGACGAATTTGAAGAATCGGTTCATAAATTTCAAGATGATGATTGGATGTATTTACCGCTTAATCTAAATATAAACACTAATGAAAACGAACAAAAGTTACCTAAAGATGCAATAAAAGCCAGTTATTTCAATACCGAAAATATTGCAGAAAAGTTGAAATTATTACTAGATCTCGCCGGAATCCCTTCTACTGAAGAGAGTTTGCTTATGAAAGGGCTACATGTAGACAGTTCTAAACGAATATCAACAGAAAATAAAGTGTTACATACATCATCACAACACAACGACAATTTATTAGAATTTGTACAATCTGAAAAAGATTTTATTGATGCGTATAATGCTTTGACACGTTTAAGTCCATTACCAAATATTGAACAACAAATAAAAAACGAAAATCATTCCATTGTTGACAATGTACAACATCTAGATCTACCATCTGACGATTTACCTCATCGTTCAGATATAGATTCAAGTGTTGAGACTACGAAACATTTGGAGAACTATCATAATATATCCACTAATAATGAAAATGAAATTAATAATAATAACAATGTAAATGAACCAATACCGTCTGGAACGAAGCAAGACACTTTAAGTTCTACAAACTTAGAAACAAGTCAATATAACATTTTAGTTATGAAAAACACATTAAACAAGGAAATAATTGAAAAACAAAGTGTCGAATTGCAAGACACCAAATCCAATCTAAGTGATTTAGTTGATAATACACAGCGGTTAATACAGCAAATGAAAGATGAGATTAATTTTGACATTACGTCCAACCAGGACTCTGAACAAACAGATACATCAAGAACAGAGGATTCTGAGCTTTCTGATGGTCAAGAATCTAGTTACAGTGACTCGGAAAATAATACCGAAGAAGTAGAGCGTATAACATCCGATGGAGATGAAAGCTCAAGCGATGAAGAATTTAAAAAGGCAGAGTCTATAAAAAACAAACACTCGATGACTAGTTCAGAGGACACTGAACAATTCGAAGAAGCGATGGACTATGCTGAATCCCCACAATCACATCTACAAATAAACAGCAATACCGTACATTCATATTCACTCAATTCACAGAATGATAATCCTGATTCTGTTGGTATGAAAACGGTTAGCACAGTTAAAGTACAACGTGAAGACGTAAATAACAACTTGTTCACAGTAGTGAACTCTTTTGAAGAAATGTATGAACAATTAACCAGTGAAAACTATGAGAACCGTCAAAATCGTGCAAATAACATAAGTATTTCAAAAAACAATATAAAAATGCAGCCCAATAAAGTTAACAAATATACTCTTTCTCAACTCACTAAAGATACCATCAATGTGATGGATATTAAAATGGTTGCGCCTTCGAGGGAGATTACATTGGAAATAAGGCAACCGGTAATGCGTGCTACTATAGGAGAAATATGTGAACAAAAAGATTTAGGTCAAATTATAACTCGTAAGCAAGAAAAATCTGAATTATCACACAATGCTATTGAAGATACAACTGAAATTAATGCAGTATTATTAGTCTCTAACGAACAATCTAGAACTTCTCACGAGAATGAACAAATTACCAAATATCCTGATAATAATAACATTGAAGATAAACCTTCGATTGATTTAAATAAAACTATCGATTTTACGAGTGAAACGCAAAAGAACGAAAATAAATCTAAACCAAGTCTAGCAGGCAAATCTAATATACCAGTTCCTATAAAAACAATTCCTGATAAGGACAAACTGGATACAAAACAAAAAACCATCGTTTCTAAATTACCAGTGAGACGGAGTTCAATTAAGGTGTACCCAGCGCCAGCCCCACCCAAAGCCCAGTTTGCAACTGTTCAAAATGGAAATGTAAAGCAACTGCAATCTAAATTGTTAGTCAGCAATCAAAACGAATCACGACCAGTTGTTGCCGATCCCAAACCATCCACATCAACCTTGAAGAAAAAAGCTCCACAGCCACCTAAAAGTGATAAACAGTCATCGGCAAAAAATTCTAAAGATAAAGAACAATACTTCCGTGAAACGTGTCGCACAGAAGACGAATGGACCGATAGCGAATCTGAAGATGACAAATCCGGGCAAAAAATGAAGGAAATGACTCCAACACCTGAAATTCCACCACCACCTCCTATAACGATGCGGCGAATTTCTGGAAAATTAATAGATTTAGCCAGGATACAATTACCAGAAGGTTCTCCAGAGGTGAATAATTTTTCTTTAAAATTTAACTATCTGTGTAATTCATATATATAGATATTTTATTTTATAGCGGACAACGGAGCAGGTAGGTGTCCTATATGGTAAGAACACCGTCGCCCATGAACAACCGCGCCACAGTTCGAGCATTGGTTTTGTTGCCGGCTTTTTACGCCGCTTAAGCAGCACTTTTAAGGGTCTCCGATAACCTCACTCACTCTTAGAAACACAGTACAAGTACCATTTCACGCTGAGTATTCTGTGAGCTCGTGGTATAGCTTCGGACGAGCCGGCCCAATTAGTGCAACAGCATATGCTACAGCATGGCTCTCCCACGGGAGAGATAATAAATCAGATCATAAACAAATCCTTGCTCTTTTCATTACCACTTCTGACTAATTCAGGTTCAAGGTTACCTGAATATAAACCTTGATTTACTGATAATGTACGAAGACATTTATTTTTCAGCGACAGGCCCGTATGCTTTTAGCGGAAGGCGCAACAGAAAACTGGGATCAAGCAAGGATCGCTGTTGAAATAATAGCGCGTGGAACGGATGTCCCAACTGCAATTTTAGCTGCCCTTGAATGCGCCGACCTGACAGCAGCTTTGGCTTACTTAAATCAATACTGTGAACTATGTGCTGCATACTACCCAGAACATGAAGTAAGTATTTTAATGACAATTTTCGAGCCATATTTAATGCATTCAAATAATGGAGAAATAGTTAAATTGAAAATTAATTATTTCAATACAGCCTGTTATGTTCTTATTTTCAAATAAATGTTTCGGTTGAGTATGCTTAAATTATAAAAGTCTTATTCAGTTGAATGTCACAGTTCATCATCATCATCGGCCTATTCAAGTCCACTGCTGGACATTGGCCTCTCCCAATGGGTTATTATACCTTAATCACCACGCTTTGCAGTACCACATTAATGCCACAATACCACATGAATATCACAAATACTACCCATACATCAATATATTTGATTCTAAATTAAAATGTTTATATGTCACTAACGTTAAGAAATTCATGACACAGATAGGTAGATCCAGTATAATTGAAAGAGCCAACGTATCTATATGCCGCAGTCATCTGGTTGAATCCGCTATTTGATCGAATGACTAGCGCGTTCATTGAATGACGACATTTAGTTGATTGACTAAAGGACAACACGACAAGTTATTGAATGTAACATTAAACATCTTGACTGGACGTCATTTAGCGTAGTTATTGAATCAGATATAAGGCTGAAATATATTTATGCTAGGTTTTATTTGGTTACGAATAAGTAGATCTATGCTGACACACTATTTTATTACGAAAAGGTAATTTAAAGTAAAATTAATAAAAAATATATCAACAGTGCTACTAGCTGTGCGAACTATTGGACGCCATTTCGGTTCTGGTGACTAACGCCGCCAGTAAGAAAAAATGAACTAAATTACAATCACTTGGCTGATTTTACGTCCACACTGTTCAAAGGGCTACGCTACAAACCGCTAACTAGTTGGACTTTAGGTGGCGTTTGTTCAGTCAACGTTCGGCCTAAGCATTCAATGAACGCGCTAGTCATTCGATCAAATAGTGGATCCAACCAGATGACTGCGACATACATATCATATCATTCAGTTCTCTCTTATTCCAGATGGTATCAATGTTGCGTTGTTCGCATAGATGTTGCCGCGAATGCGCGAGACACTATTTCACAGTACAGATCACAGAGCGCAGTGTTGTGGACTGCGTGTGCGCATATTGCAAGGAACCAGAGTTGGAAGACTTGGACGAAGACGCGTGGGTCGATTACTTCGCTCATCTAGATATCTTACTAAAAACTCTACTCGAGAACGATGTACATGAACTGTTTCAAAGAAAGGTACGATTTGTCCTTTTGCTAAATATCCAAAAAAATGCATTTTAATCAGAAACTATTTAAACTTTATTGAAACGGATAATATGTTTTCGGCCCGTCCGAAGTGATACCACGGGCTCACAGAATACTCAGCGAGAAACTGTACTTGTACTGTGTTTCGAAAAGTTAGTGAGGAAATCGGAGAGCCTTAATAGTGCCGCTTGAGTGGCGTAAAAAGCCGGCAACACAACCAGTGCCCGGATTGTGGCGCGGTTGTTCATGGGCGGTGTTGTTCTCTTACCATATTGGAGACTCACCTGCTCCGTTGTCCACTATACTATAAAAAAATGTTTCTTACACTATAGAAAGAAATGGTGCAAATTAAGCATTGATTTAAGTTAATGATTCTGTTTGGGGCTTCGTTCTTCTCTTTAAGCAATTTATTTAATTTTACGATGTTTTTTATTAATAATGTGAATTTCAGTTGCGAGATCGTACTCTCGCCCGAGACCCGAACTTTAGATGGTGCGTTGAATGTTCTTCAGGATGCTTTGTGAATCCGAAACAAAGAAAACTACGGTGTCCCGAATGCAAGTCCGTCACTTGCGCCACCTGCAGAAAACCGGTCTGTATCACACCTAAATAGATTTAACCAATAAGGCTTAGGGTAATTCTATGTTCTAACTTCATTTATATATTGGTACCTTTTGGAATGTCGTGTTTTGTTTATGCCAAGTTTGATGAAATGTAATAACTAAATTTCAGTGGTCTACAAATCATGATGGTATCACATGTGAAGAATATGAAACGTGGCTTGCAGATAACGATCCGGAACGATCAATCGCTGCAGTACAACAACATTTGAAAGAAAATGGCTTGGAGTGTCCCCGGTGCCGTTTTAAATACTCACTGTCTAGGTAATATTTTAGATGTATTACTTCCGTGTATTTTCACGGCTTCATCGGGTCTTTAGGTGCCATATTTCCGTATCTTAGGCAATGATAAGACTTTTATATATTCCCTCTTTGCATAACTATTTAAGATTACGAACGCTTAAGATAAGGAATATACAATTTTTAATCTTTCAAAATGTAAATGTTTTAGAGGTGGCTGTATGCATTTCACATGCACTCAATGCAAATACGAATTCTGTTACGGTTGTGGCAAGCCGTTCACGATGGGGGCGAGATGTGGCTTGAGTGAATACTGCGCCAAGTTGGGCTTACACTCTCACCATCCCAGAAATTGTCTTTTTTACTTGAGAGACAAAGAACCACACGAATTGCAAACGCTTTTACAGGTAAGAAAGTTAACTCTGAATTTAAAATATAAATTAAAGGAATAATAAACATCAAAATAATAAATATTTTATAAATATATCAATGGATGAAGAAATGAATATATTATAATAATTACAGATGAATAATGTCGCGTTTGAAAGTGAATCGCCACCAGGCGGTGGTAAGCGGTGTCCTATTCAATTGCAACGGGAAACTCCGACTGGCCTTGTGGACACCACTTGCGGGTGTGAAGTCCTGCCTAAAAACGCTGGACTGTGCAAGTAAGACACCTCTCAAAGTTTGTCATCATTATCACGCCCATCCAATTTTTATCTTTAATTTATCTGAACAAATCGTCGTCTTACAATAATAATCTACAATTGGCGTTTTGAACACTGCTTATCATTAAATACCGCCACAGCGTATATACATGGTTATCTGTCTCTAATATTAATTTTTGAAGTATATAGTAAGAGTATAAATGATTATATCTCTTTTACACAGCATAGATCTATGTTATATTAGAGGTCTTCATATCGTAGTACGGAGAGCGTTATTTTTTAAGTTAAAACAAACAATTTAAATTATTTAAAATTATTTTATTTATTTAAATCTATAATTAAACCATTTTATGCTCTATATCTTTAATCTGGTTCCTATGAGATTTGGCTGTAATTTTGAACATCATTGGAAGACTGAAACGCGGCGGTTAGCGGAGCGTATTTTTACAGGAACCATTACTTGGAGTATCTGAGTCGTTTGGTGCGTAACAAGAGAATCGAGCCGTTGCCGATATTGGGCGTAGATGATTTGGAGACTTTGGTGCGGCGAGCGGCCTTGAGGCTCCCGCCGCGCCCCTACGGCTCACTCGAAGGCGTCTACAAACGGAACCTGCTTGAGGTGTGTTCATATTTGTAAACTTTACAGGATGCACTACGTGGAATACTTGGCCGGGTTGGCGCGAACGCTTGACCCAATCCCGATTATGGAGGTTAGCGAACTCGTGGCTGAGCTCCGGCGCCGCGCCCTGCCCTTGCCTGAAAGGGGACCTTGGGACACTGATCCCATTTACGCCGGGATGTGCGCTGAGGTATTCGTATCGACATAAAAACAGCATAACATGTCTGTCCTTCTCACTGATCTTCTATCTTTTAATGCAATAAAAATATAAGTATTATTGGTTTTCCTTAGATTCGAACTAGGATTGATTGCCAGTTGGAGTAGAAAGTGTCGACTTAAAATATTTTTCCTCTGGACAAATTAGGTTACTTGAATAAATCATTGATACACAATTTCAACTTACTAGTGCAAAATTTCTTACGGAATTTTTGTTCAAGTATGGTACCACTAAAACGCTTATTTTAAAAATATTTTTTTTAATATTTAAACTTTATTATTTCAGATAGTTAAAGAGAAGATTCCTCTGGACTGATAAAACAGCTATTATAATTAATGTAATTGTAATAATTGTATGCTTCATATAGACTCATAAATAAGTAATAATAGATACTCACCTGTTAATATCATATTTATTGTGTGATGACATTAATAAAAATATCTGAATAAAAACTTATTTGTGTATTAAAATCACCTTCTAGCAAAATGTTCGCTCATATGGCGTTCGCTTCGTTGTATATTATGTCTATTCGAGTGAATTCGACTTTCCAGTGACGTGGGCAACGCTTTTGCTTCAGTTCTTGACGGCATTCGAGAAGCTAAAATTTTTTCACTAGCTAAATTTTCAGCCAGTTGATCTGCAATACGCCGTCCTCTTTGTACTTCCCTTTCAACACCAGCGGCCGCCATTTCTGCTAGTTTAGCAGCTTTTTCTGCATCACTTAAATTAGACTTTTTACTTCTCAAATGTTCTTTGTCATTTCTATCCCTCTTACTATATGAATTTGATCTTTCAATTTCTCGTCTGTCTTGTGTGCCATATCTTTGCTTAGATATTTTTTTTTCTTCATTCCTTTGCTTTTCTATTGCTCTATGATGCTCTCTTTTACTGTTATCATAGTCATAGTATCTTACATGTTTAGGTTCATCAGATGGATGTGAATATTCTGTTTTATATTTTTTTATACAAGACACTGATTCCTTATCATAAGAACTACTGTGTTCCTTTCTATATTTACATGCAATATCAGTAGATACATTGCCTTCACTATCTGATGAGCTATCCTTGTACTTGGTTTTTTGCTTTCTTTTCAGGTTTGTTTTGACTTTATTCTTCTTTTTTGATTTGCCATCTTTCTTAGTATTACTTTTACTCCTTTTATTCTTTTTTTTCTTCTTCTTAGACTGTTCTTCATCAGAGGAACTATCATCAGACTCCAAAAGTTTAGCTAAATCAATTTTGTTAGAACTTAATGCATTTAGTTTGGCTGCTAACTTGTTATCCAGATCCTTATCTTTCTTCTTATGTTTCTTTTTATCCTTATGGACTTTTTTGTTCTCCTGAAAGAAATTAAAAACTATTTATTATAAAGATAGACCAAAAAATATAAGATATATGAAGCATATCATTCAACATATAAAAAAGGTTTGCCGTACATGAAAATATGTAAATATAATATGAAAATATGTGTGGGAAAGGTAAATATATAATTGTAATAATTCTCTTAATAAGAATAATAGTTTAACATTATTCAAAGATTATAAATATTTTGTTTTATTTTGTCCTGCTTTGGCATTAATTTCATTTTTTTTTTTATTAAGAATCAGTGCCAAATGAGCAGGAGGCTCACCTAGAGCAAACAGTACTCTGCCCATGGAAACCTCCAGCCCTAGCAGAGTCACGGGTTAAATTACATTTTTAAGTTAAATTCATTAGATAATACTGTAAGGCAAATTTTATTTTGGCCCTTACTTGCTCTTTCCGTAGAAGCTCTGTAAGCTTTTTACGTTGTACAGGATTATTTAGCAAAGCTGCTCTTGCTGCTCGTTCCCTTTCTTTGACTAAAAGCAATGGATCTTCTCTTACTTTACGTGCTAAATCAACTTGTACATCGCTAGCTGCTGATAGCATACTGGAGCCTACAACTCTTCGAGCCAGTGTTGGAATCTCATTTTGTTCAGCCTTACCTTGTTGCTCAAAATTCTTGTCAATTGCTCTACCAAGTAAATATTCTTCTTGTTGAACTTGTTTATCAGGTTTCTAAAAAAATACAAATATTCAATGCTAAAATAAAAAATGAAATTAATGAAGTAAGGTGACAACATGACATTTCTTCCAACATGAATAACAAATTTTAAAATTCAAGTTTCTTAATCAATAAAATCTTTACTTACACTATACATCCAATCCAAACGATTTTCTGAATTACTTGATGCATTTTTTCTTGCTAATTCATTAAGATCCTGACGATCCCTTTCTTGTGCTCGTTCTTGTTGCAATTCAATAATACGTTTCTTCTCATCAGCAGCAACTTTCTCTGCTTTCCAGACTCGTTCTTGATTTTTCAAAGTATTTGGATGCCATGATTTCTTTGAATTCTAAAATGGAATTAGTAAAATTTTAGATTTAACTAAATATTCTATTTTTCTACACGTTAAAAAACAGTGTGCTTACCAAATCACCACCACCCATTATTTGGCTTTACCTATTTTGTCTACACTAATAAAAATTCACCTATCGTATATCCAAAGTTAGAAGTAAAATGTAAAAACAAAGTTTACAACTTCACCATATTTCAATAATTCCATATTCTGTACTCTATATTATTTTGTTTTATAATAAACAATTTGAAAATTTACAAACACATATTACATCCAATAAAAATTAATAATCTGTGGCCGCAGTGACGTTGCAATTCGTGCAGACTATAGATGTGATAGTGCACAGACTTATGTTAACTAGGAATAAGAAATAGATTACATCTAGGCTTAGATAAAACTAAGAATAATAATAAACATTAGGTTAATAAATTAAAATAATTTAAAACATAAAGTAAAATTAAACAGGAGCATTTTGAATAGACAGATATTATATAAATTAAATGAATTAAAAAAGAAAAAAATGATAAAAAAAATAACATTTGCTGATTACAAGTTTTATCTATATAATACTGTTTTAAAAATGTTAATAAACAGTAACCTTTATGATATAGATTATAAGGTATAAGTACTAAATTTATTTAAAAATAAATTCCAATCAATCTAATATTATATCTTAAGAGAAAGAAAAATTCATCATTTCATAACACATATAAAGTACATTTGTAGTTTTTAAAAAATATTAAATATTTTTACTTAATTTAACTGAGCTTATTTTCTTGATCTGAAGTTTTTAAAATATAGCTTGTGTTGGACTTTTACTACTACTTAGCATCGCAAACTTATTAAATCTCGATATTCGTTGACCTAGGTAGATATAGTTATCATATTAAAAATTATGATAAATGGAAACTGTACATTTTTATAAAATTATAAACAATGTAGATAATTCGGTACAAAGCACAGGTAAATATTATATAATACACAATAGTTAAGACTTAATACATTCCTAGTTATACTCGCAAGGAACCCAAGGTGATATCAACGCGATCTGATGCGGGTCAGTTGCGGTCGCGTTGAGGAAGGTTGAATCGGACGCACGCGCCGTGGGGCCTCAGGTACTGCGGTTTCTTGCGTTCGCTGACCGTACAGCGCGTGTCGATGTTACGCCCCCGCCCCGCCCTGCTTGCACCCTAGCTACCAGACACTGTGCGCCATTTTGTTCTCAATACAATATTTTTGGGGTGTATCCAAATTAATATACAATCAGTCTCGTTTCTTTGAACCATGTAATATTTGAATTAGATACCGATATCTATTCCACTAACCTTCCTCAATAGCGGCCTGAAACTAAATATGTAATATGCGCAATATCTCGTCATTTTCCTGTTTCCTTGGTTTGGTAAATCATAAGCCGTGCTTTAAAATATCTGTATATGCTACAATAATATAAAAAAATAAATAATAATTGGTATATTCTAATATAATATGTACTTATCAGTTATCTATTTGTGATTATTTGTTATGACTGGTCTCTACTATCTACTAGACTGCCCTAAACGGCCACCAATCTATATAAAATATATTAAATAATATTTTAAAAGTCAATATTATGTCACTATGACTTAAAACTTGGTATTTTATTTCTAGATAGTATTTTCAAAAACGCAAACGCAAGCTGTCTATGTTTTAATTAATTTAGAATAATAATTTTGGTAGATAATGTCCAGGAATTAAAATCGAATAGGTTCAATAATACATATATACATCATTAAAAATAGCTTCTTTTAATTGATAGAGTTTTTAATTTTAAATTTGATTTAAAATCCCTTAATTTCAATACGGTTATTAGTTCATCTTAAGTAATAAATTTGTCTTTGACTAAAAATCAAATGTATTTATTTTGATAGTATTTACCTGAAAATGAAATTATAGCCTTATAAATATTGTTTTAAATAAACTCGATTTAATGTTATATGTTTTATTGGGAATAATAATAATAATTGTATATCAGTTCAAAAGATAATTAACGTAATTAACAACGAGACTAACTAAGTACTAGGGATAATACACTTAACATAATATATTTAATAATTGTGTTTTGACAATAAAATTACAATTATTAATCAGATTTTAGTATATATATTGTCAAGAAACTAATTTATTAAATGGAGGTACCTAAAGAAGTTGACCTAGGACATTAATGTCAATACGTAAGTACATGATAAACTAGCTGCAGCAATGTTTTTTTGACAAAACTTTAGCAATGCTATGCTGTAATAAAATAAAAAATGAGTAAGTAGAACTGTCTTTAAATTGTTAACTAATTTGAAATCCTACTTTTTTATGGTATAGCGGACAACAGAGCAGGTAAGTGGGTTTCATATATGGTAAGAGAATACCGTTGCCAATGGACAACCGCGCCACAGTCCGCGCAGTGTTTTGTGTTGCCGGCTTTTTATGCAACTAAAGCGGTATAATTTCAAGGGTCTCCCAAATCCTTACTCACTCAGCGAAGCCAGTAAAAGCCGTTTCAAGTACAACTACCATTTCACGTTGAGTATTGTGAGCCTGTGGTATCACTTCGGACCAAAAGGCCCAATTAGTACGTCAGCATATTATATATGCTTCAGCATGGTTCTCCCACGAATGCGACACTATTAAGACACTCGCCGGAACACTGCCAAGCCCTTCCAGAGACCGAATAAATTATAAGTAGAATTAATAATTGTCGGGACCGGGATTCGAACCCGATACCTCTCGCTTCATGGGAAACTTATTAAACCTCCTAGCTATGAGGCTCTTAAGATTTGATGCAAATAAATATATATACATAATACTTCATACACATGAATGTGTATACATATGTCTCTACGGATAAAGTAGTAATATGTGTGTAAAAATATTCAGGTAGGTATAATAAAACTAATTGTTCTAGACAGATAAATACAGGCGTCAGGGGTGCGGGAGGAAACAAGCGAGCCGACATGCCACGCAGGCGCAATGCAACCAAGAGTTCACACGCGCGGAGAAACCGCGGTGGGCCTCCTCGTGTTCGAGTTCCCCTTCCGCTCCCCGCTCCCCGCCCCTCGCTTCGCCTCTTCAACCTTCAACAAAGCCCGCGGTCGTCTAAACTCTAACGTACAATACAACAATTCAGTATGTAAAATTATATCAATTTATTTATAATATATCATATATTTTAAACAACAATGTATTTAATATAAAGATATTCACGTAACATTAAATGAAAATATTGTCTATGTCTGTGCCTAATCTAAATAAAATATTCATAACACCTTTAACTGACAAATAACAAGATGTTTGCAAAGTGGATACCTAATATTAAATATTGAGTTCTTAAGATTGAATAAATTTAGAATCATTTTTAATTAAATAATCTTTTTAACCTTTGGGTTGATTTATACGCTCAGAGAAAAAAAAGTTTTATTATTAGAATTGCAGTGAAATAGGTATCGTAGGCATGAGGGTTAAAGTAGGCATAAATTAATGTATTCATTATAAATAGTATCGTTGGACTACTAAGGTACTGGTGTGCTTTATGAATTTACATTGGAGTGTTTAATGTGTGTAGTGTGGAAATCGGAGGTCGGAGGACACGAATTGAACGCAGTCGACACAGAGTGGCTTTGCTGCTCGCGAATTCCGCATTCAGCCGTGGACCGTCAGTCAAACGCGCGCGTGTTTCGTTTACTGCGCTCTTGAACAATTCACAACCTACGCCAACATCGACGCCATTGGACTGACTATACATATTATTATTAAAAATACAACTTTTATTATGATAGGTAAGCAATAATATTATATACATATGATGTTTTCATTATGTCCTTTTGTCAAGAGTTGTTTACCTTAAAATCTAACAGTTGCTTAGATGCCGAATGTTATCATTATTTTTTGTTTTTCGAGATAATTATTTTTCTAACAAAATATGTCATCGTAACGCTTTTCTGTCGAGAAACAATATTTAATGTGATTATAAGAATTGGTTACTTTATTTATTCTATGTTTATAATATTTTATTCGGGATTTTTTTGACATAAAATATTAAAATTGTATTTTAATTCCGGATACAGAAAAACAGGGAAAGTTATAGGGGTGTGCGCGGGGTGAAGAGGGGTGCAATTCGAGTGTAGCTTCGGCTATACGAGGTCGCTGGCCCAAACACGTGGAGGCCCACCGCGGTTTCTACGAGTAGAAACCGCGGTGGGCCTCCACGTGCCGTCAGAGGACATTCACTTTGCTTTATTACGATCGCCCCTTGCTGCCTCCCTCCGAACCCGCACTTGTGCATCCTGGTACTCTTGAGTGCGCTTACCATCTGTTATCAATACTATTACGTCGAATATCATTTATTATTTCTAGTAATTTACCTATAATTTATTTACGAGAAACAATACAATACAATTTATTTTGTCATAATATCACATCTTAGCTAAATATGTGTGATAAAGTAACATATTATTTTTCTTTAACAGGGGAAGAAGAACGCGTGCATCAGTGTAGGGAGTGTGGGTTGATTCTGTCAACGCGGAGTGCCTTGACCGCTCACACGCGCTCGCACCGTGCCGCCGCCGATGCTCACCGCTGCGACGTCTGCCTCAAAACGTTCGCCGTGCCGGCGCGCCTGGTGCGCCACTATCGCACGCACACTGGTGAGAGGCCTTTCGAATGCGAGTACTGCCACAAGATGTTCAGTGTAAAGGAGAATCTTCAAGTGCATCGCCGCATTCACACTAAAGAAAGGCCCTACCGATGCGGCGTGTGTGGGGCCGCTTTTGAGCATTCTGGGAAACTCCACCGCCATGCCCGTATACATACTGGTGAGAGGCCACATGCTTGCCCACACTGCCATAAAACTTTCATACAATCCGGCCAACTGGTCATTCATTTGAGGACGCATACTGGTGAAAAACCATACAGATGCCCAGCACCTGGTTGTGGAAAGGGATTCACATGTTCAAAACAGCTCAAAGTGCACTCGCGAACTCATACTGGCGAACGCCCCTACACCTGCGAGATATGTTTACGAGACTTTGGTTATAACCATGTTCTTAAGCTACACCGCTTCCAACATTTCGGAGAAAGATGCTACCGCTGCACTGTCTGCGACGGTACTTTCAATACGAAGAAGCAAATGGAAGCCCATATCTACAAAGAGCACGGCGCCGACTCACAACCAACGCCCGTTGTTAATGGGAACATGATGTGTGATATAGTTGAGGCAGCGCTGCAGCAACTCCCCCCAACACCGCCGAGCTCTCCCCCGTCCCCACAAACCACTGTGGCGGCAGCTGAAGCGTTTGCTACGAAAAATGATATAAAACCTCCAGTACCGAGTACGGCTCTATCACCGACGCCTTCGCCATCGCCGCCATTAGATTATCAACAATACACATTAGCTCCATCTAGTCTTCCGCCAAGAAAACGAAAATTTATCCCCCATATAGAGGATACTCTGGCCCCTGTGCGTCACACGTCTGTTATACAATTCGCTCCTGCTGCTGCAGAGACATCATAGCAACGTTTAAAGACTTTAATCTTATTAATAACTTAGTTCAATAATGCTTACTTTAATATTCAAAGGCTGTTTTTGACTGCATGGTTTAGTAATAGTTATAAGTTGGATGAGGGCGTTTCTATTATAATATTGTTTTTAGCCAGCGACTAAAATGCTGGTATAGCATAATACTATAGAATTATTGGTAATTTATAAGTATTTGCTTGATATTTGCTTATGTAGGTAATCCTATATTTATTTATATAGCATCTGTTATACATCTACCTTTCGTATATTAAATTATTTCTTATTTACGTATTTAACTACGTACCAAATTCATTTTTGTGACATGACATTAGTACTCTTCAGTATCCATATATTTTATGTCGTGTCATTATCTCCATTATTGCTTTTATGCTATGCAATTCATCATAATATGAAAACTAAGATTTATATTATTATTATTATATACATAATGTAGGTTTATAAATGAAACTTTTTTTCTGTAGATTCAATGTCATATTTGTATGAATAAACAATATTGCTTAGTAATTTTTTTATTATAATTTTTTCCTGTTAAGTAAGTGTCAAACTATTAAGAAACTATTTTATCAATAAAAATGAGTATCAAACAATTATAATTAAATCTTATTATTTGTTGGATTTTGATATAGAACACATAGTGTACAAGATAAATAATTATGGCTGTCGATTGGTCATAGAGATATTAGAATACCTTCTCTATGATAAAGTACGGTATTGAATATAGGACCTACCTGACAAGTTTATTTCTATTGTTGTAAAATTGATAAAACTATTGCTTCTTCCCAAATTCCTTGATTAGTAACGTTATTATATAATGATTGCATTTTGAATAGTCTTCTATACATATTGTTATTTTGAAGCTCTGGATTCATTCATAATGTCGACAAAAATCTGTTATAACGGGCCATAAACACAGAAGTGTCAATTGTCAGTTGTCACAATTGTTGTTACAGTTTGTGTTAGACCGGTAAATTTTGTTTCTTCTTTATTAAATCCTTCGTTGTTTTAATAATCAACACTCAAAATGGTAAGTTTGTATATTTAAATTATTACGTTTTAAATTAATTGTAAAATTCCAAAAGTATTTAAATATTAACTTTGCTATTTTTATTTGTTTTCAGACTATAGGCAAGAATAACAAAATGCAACAGCATATTAATTATAGAGTACGAGTAATACTTCGGGATTCTCGTACATTTATTGGTACGTTTAAAGCATTTGATAAGCATATGAATATAATATTAGGAGACTGTGAAGAATTTAGAAAAATTAAGTCGAAAAACTCTAAAACCCCCGACAGAGAAGAAAAGCGGACGCTTGGTTTTGTAATATTAAGGGGAGAAAATATAGTATCTTTGACAATAGAAGGTCCACCACCACCCGAAGAAGGTTTGCCTCGAGTACCTTTGCCTGGTGCTATAGGAGGTCCTGGTGCTGGTCGAGTTGCCGGACGCGGCGCAGGTTTCGGAGGACCTCCACCAGGTCTGCAAGGACCCGCCAGAGGAGTGGGTGGTCCCTCTCAACAACATATGGCACCGGGAGGTAGGGGACAAATGTCAGCACCTCCGCAAATGAGAGGTGGCCCTATGATGGGAGGTCCTCCTCCTGGTATGATGGGTGCCCCACCTGGTATAGGCCGGGGCGGACCAGGTCGTGGACCACCCGGCATGCGCCGTTACTAGATTTAAAACTCAGTTCAGGATTATTTTAAATACAATAATCCCTACTGAAGAATGAAAATGATTCCCTGTTAGGAGAAACAAGTAATATTCTTATATGTGATTGAGGAGTATTTATGTGTAAGCTAAATATGATTAAAAGATTTCTGAAGTATGAAGATTTTTTTTTTAATTAAAAATTAATAACTAAAGGAACCATAGTAGATATATTTCTCAGATAAAACAAAAGTAAATTAAAGATTCTACTTATATTTATATAAATTTTTGTAGATAATTCAATTCAAATTAAGTACTTGAAAAAAAATTAAACATTTATTAGGATATCTAATTGTAAATGTGAATATTCAATAATTTTCATCAAATTTATTTAGACTAAAATCATTTAAAACTTAGGCATGGGAATAGCTTACATTAAAATTATTGAACTATTTAATAGTATAAATGGAATGGCTTAATTTTTTATGGATAACTAATAACACCATAACCATCAGTAATTAATGATACAACTACTTTGTTTTCAATTCATATACTATGTAATATGAGAATTATTATTAGATGCACCAAACAAGTATTTTCAAATTCAAATAAGTAATAAGGAAAATATTTGCAGCTGTAGGAATGTCAAATAACAGTAACTTTAAATGTAAAAAAATATAAAAATAATATCACAATATATTATAAAGGAATATTTTGTTTAAATAACTATATTAGTTAGAAGTTCATATTAATATTGATTTAGAAAATCGCAGTTATGTTGTTTCAAAATGCAATATAAACAAGTACATATTTAATTCAAAACTTTAACTGAGACCATATTTCATCATCAGCCCATTCAAGTCCACTGCTGGACAGAGGCCTCCCCCATATTAACATTACCTTTAAAGCATAAATAAAACATTTAACTTTGATTATAGAATAAAGGATATCCTAGATTACGAATGTTAAAACTTTACAAAATCCCAAAATAAATATTCACAGCAATTTGATATTATTAGGCGATACAATCTAAATTCAATATGAGCAATCATAAATTTTTTAATAATACCTAAGATGTCTTTCATATTAGTCTAGGAAATATAATTCATGAATCATGTCCAGCAAACTACTAAATACTAAAAGCCTTAAAATAAAGATACAAGTGCAATATGTAGTAAATAAGGCTGGTAATTTGTTGCCACATTCTATATTACAATTTAGCGTTCATGTTGTTACATCAGTAGTATTTTGCAATTGCTGTTTTAAATAAATGGCATACATTTGCCTAGCCTGATTTAATACCCTGTTAACATTGTGTTTTCGCACCATCTTATCAAAATGCATTGCTAATTCATTATAGTCCATATGATTTTTCATTACATAATCTCTATGTTGTAGTAATACTGTAAGGCATAAATACATAAGGAATGGATTACCACCTCCAAACAAAGTTGGAGAAGGAAGACTACTTATACTAGTTTTTGGTGAACTATCTCCAAAATTTGTGATAGTAGTATTTTTCAATGGTGGTTTGAAAACATCATACTTCCTTTGAAAACTATTTATGGTAGATGCAACATTGTGCAAATTAGATTGTCTAGCATTAAGAATAGATTCACAATTTCGTTTTGCATTTTCTAGCTCCTGTGACATATTTGAGAAAAACTTGTGTGACTTCAAACTTGTATCTTGATGATTCATTACAGTCACATGTATAGATTCAACAGGATCAGAACTTTCAGATTCACTAGATTGTGTGTTAGAATGCTTATTCTCACTTAAATCTTGAGGTTCTATGGAGTTGTTTTTTCTGAATAGCCTGATAGGTGTTATTGATTTCTTTCCTGAATGTTCTTCAAATATTTCACCTGTGTCACCATCATAATCAAGTTCTGCCTGTTCATCAGGTGTTTGGGGACAGCTAGCTGTTATTCTGGTAGTTGAAGTATTTCTATGCAGTGGATTTTCCCAAAGATAAATGTCTTCAACACTACGTGTGTTCATCTTAGTGGTATCCAATAATGGAGACCTTTTCAATGTCTCTATTGACTCTGTTATCTCTGTATGGACATCTAAATTATGTATGGTCTTTTCTTTGATTTCTGAATGCACCTTTGTTGATTTTTCTTCTGTGCTTGTAGATTCTGATGGAGAATCACACACCACACTACATCTATTTATATATGAGGGGCCAAAAACTTGTCTGTCCAAATGCTCTAATTCTAATCTTAACTCTCTAGTCACTGAAGTTGTCATGGGATAATATTCCTGAGAATCATCAGGGCTGCTTCCATCATTAATCTCCAAACTTATTTTAGAAGTATTATAGTTCTTTATTTTTGCTGTTAGATTGTCATAGGCATGTAGAGTATTTGTCAAAGTTATTTTAGGGTAATTATGTTTAACCTCTTGCTTTTCCAGGTTGTAGCTGTCTGGTCGGATATTACTTATCTTGGCACTAGAAGCAAAGTTTAAAAATTCATTTAGATTTTTTATCATTTTAATTTTTGGTTTATTATCACCATCTTCACTTAAAGAGCTTTCAATCTTATCTAAGGACGAAAAGAATTTGTTATTGTGTTCTGAAATTTTGTCTCTTAATAGCCTTATTTGGCTGCCTAACGGAGTTTCTTTCATTATAGTTTCTTCAGTTTTACATGTTCCATTTAATAAATTTCCTGTACTAGACAATTCTGGTTGTGTTTCCTGTAATTTTTCAGTTTTAACATCTTCTGGGACACTTGTCATATTCATCTTTGATACATTAACTTCCTTATATGATACTTTTTCTTCTAAACATTTTTCAGATGATTTTTCGCCACGATGATTAGTTTTGTGTAGATGTAATGTTGCATCATCTAAACTTTGAAACCCCTTAGCAAGCTTTAACGATGCGGCGTTAATCGCTTTTCTAGCCGCACTTTCGTCTAAACTTAGATTAGTCAGTTTTATTGTTGATAATTTAGGTGCCTTTACATTTGCTAAGCTGAAGCTGGAGCTTTGTCTTCTGATGGCGCAAACTTTTGTGTAAGCATTCTCTCTAGGTGCCTTGAGTAATGGACTTACGGGAGGTGGATCGATGATTACTTCAAATGATGAATCGAAATCTTTTTCCAGCAGTGGTAATTCTGTGAGCGGTGGTTTTTGTGGCAATGATGCCCAAAGAACCTCTAACATCCGGAGGGCGTCATCAAATGCAAATTCACGTTTCATTTCCAATAACAACCATCTATAGCAAAAGAGAAGGTCATCTGCTTGTTGTGACTTTAAATAATTGTAAAAGTCAGGATCATACACTTGAAGAGATTCTGTTAGATGACTGAATTTTAAAGTCATAGCTTCACCATCAAGTAAAAAATTCGGATATAATCGAGTCATAAGAGCACAAAGGCAAATATATGCATGTGCTTCGTCACCCATTGTTACAAGCAGGGGAGATGCTAAATCTGACATTCCTTGGCAGTAACTGACAGTTGGATGATAGAGAGCATATCTAAAAAACAATATTTATTATATTATATAGATTATGATTATTTTACTACACTCCTAACTGAAAAAGATTGTTTCTTTCTAAATATAATAAACAATTACTGAAATAGTTACATTGATAGAAAACTGGAAGACTCCAAGAAAATATGTATTGAGTTAGTAAATATACATGGAAACTACCTAATCTTATAAGAAAATTGGTTTATGTCATCAATTATAATTAATTCTAAGTAAATATATGGCTTAAAGTATATACAATAAGGCCCAAGAAATAAAAAGGCGGATTAAATCTATACCCACGTTGTTAAAATATTAAATAACGATGCAATATTTTGATTGTCATCACTTCCAGCATAAAAATTGTGATGTCTATCTGTTCGGAGTACATCTTTTCTCACCATACTAGTTACATATGCCAAGTCAGCATTTACCTGAAAAAGTAAATTAAATTTAAAATGAGTTTTAAGTATCTATGGGTGAATATATAACAATGAACTTTAAAAACAAACTGTAAAATAATAACTGTATGTTAAAAGTTATGTTATACAAACACATGTGTTAATTAAATTTTAAATAAATGTGTTTAAATATTATTTTAAATATCATAAGAAAAAAATACCGACAGTGATAAATATTATCACTGTCGGTATTTTTAAAATTATTACAAAATAATTTTACTTTTTCTAGCTAATAATAAATAAAGACACAATGTTACCTGTCCCATCTGAATGCAACTTTTCCATTTTTCCCTTAATGCATAATATTCATTTGCCTTCTTTTTGATATAGTCCATTCTTTCTTTTCCGGTCATGCCTTCAGGATACACATTGAGTATATGTTTCCATACAACTTTTCTGTTAAATCAAAAATAACCTTTATTGGATAACATTAAATTAAACAGCAACTAATCTTAAAAAATTGCAAATAACTTTCTATAGTCCTACAATCTGATATCTTAACAAAACTCTGTAAGACTTTATAATTAAATTTAGAATTTTGAGCCAGATGTTTAATCCTAGGATAGGACCTTTGGTAACAAAATAAATAAGCATTAAGCTATGGGAGCTTGTGTTTTGAGTTTTACCTTAGACTCGGTTCAATCCCTCCACAGTAAATTACTTCTCTTAATTTAGTTGTATTATTAATTTGTCCAACTGTATCTAAAAATGATCTGAACTCTACATCATTCAATGGTGGTCGCGGTGCTGTATTTGGATCATCATAAAGATTTAAAGCTCTTGATACAATGTTAAATGTTTTCTCTACCTGAAATCAACAAAGTAATTTGACTTCACTAAAATTTATAAAAATGAAAGAATTATCAAGTTAGAATGGAAATTTAAACCCGTTATACTTGAGAATTGAAGACTTGACACACATACCCAGAGACCATGAAAACATTAAACCCTTTATAATAAATATAATAATATGTACCTAGTAGGCCAGATATATGTAGTTTACCTTGTTCATAATCATTCCTTGAAAACCAATTTGATTTTCAGATTTATCTGTAGCTATAGCAGTCTGTTGTACTATAAGGGGCTCCTTGGTTGTTTGACTTATGGATCCTGAAGAGAGCACTGGTGGCTCCCAGTCCTCTGATGCTTCTGCAAATGGCTTCATATCCACTTTCAATTGAACACATGGTTCTGTTTTTTGTGTGAGAGCTATATTATGTGCCCTAGAAATAATTTGAAGTTTGTTGTTTAAGTGATTTTTATTTTATTGAAATTAATTATTTTATTGATTGTTTATAAAAATCACGTATTTGATTCACAATTAAAAGTCTTACTTAAGAAATGCAGCATCTAAATCCCAATCAGAAAGTAACGGTAAAAAAATATCTTGTCCAATGTCGTCTAGGGTTCGATAAGTTAATGTAAAATCAGACTTAATATCAAATGCTTTAACAAGAATACTTTGTAAAACTTCTAGAGAAGTGATTTGGGGATCAACTGAAAATTTTCGTAGTTCAGGCTGTAGTTTCCCTTCACATTTCTAAAATAAAAATACGTAAAAAAAATTATTGTGTTTCAACTTGTTATGGATCTGTACATCAGTTAAATGTAAAAATGTATCTAAATTACAACTGCTTGTATTTACCTTAACTTTCACACGAACTGCCTCTTTGCTATACCCAAACATTATAACAGAAAATACATTAGGACTGTAAATATGTAAGTATTAGAGAATTACTTTGAACAATAACCATTCTTTTTCATCTTAATCATAAATAAACGCCTAGTATTACTCATCACATTATGAAAACAAATTAATTTTTGAGCAGCTTTCCAGTAGATTATTACTTTCTAATGAATATTTACTAAAATAATAAATAAAAACTACTTCGTGTAATTACCAACTGTAAAATAAAAGAGAAATAGTGTGACCAACCATTCATGAAAGAATTTGTCAATGAAATTAAGATAAATAATGTTAAACCATTAAGTGTAAAATTTTAAATTTAATTCTTTTTAAACTTATTAAATAATTAAAACGTCTTAAAAATAATAAAGCCACTATATGGTACTAATTTAAATGTTAGTGGATTATAAAACGTTTCACAGAATAAAATTTTATACCGTATAGTCTATACTATACTATGCAATCAGCAATAGTCGACACTGATTACTTCGTAATTTCTTCCTAACAATAAAGGCGGCAAAATATTTGTGTTGCTTATGGTATCTTACAAATTAAACAAACATAACTGTAGACATTTTTATCATACACCTAAATTTGATTGGTTTTAGTTACTTAGTAGCCAGAGGCTCTGTTTCTTTGAAGAAACCCAGATTATTTGTACTGTAAAATGTTTTATCCCGTGGAATCTTTGAAGAAAGGTGGAAGATTTTATTTATGTTGGCTTGGAGATTCTTGGCCACAACGATTTCAGCGTACAAATAATCGTCAAATTATGTCTCAAAATATTATAGAGATTTGGTAAGCATCTTAATAGAAACTAATTAATGATAACAATTATAATAAAGTTCAACCACTTCTAAAATCTCTTAACTAGATCTACTTCATGAAAAATTATAATTAATTAATGGCCTTTTCAGTGATGATCTACTAGAAGTTATACAACAAGAATCGGGGCGTCCTTCTAAAAGATTTTCCCTACGTCTATCATCTCAACTTATTTGTGGTCTAGTACACATCTTTAAAAGAAAAACGAATATTTTAATTAGTAAGTACTACATTTAATTATTAGAAAATATCTAATTTATAATAAATAATTACTTATAAAAAAACAAAGTATCTACTGTGTTTGACATGGGTCTTTATGTTACAGATGATTTGTGCATGATAGAAGGGAATATCATGCACAACTTAAACAAAAGGTAAAAACAATAAATATTAGATTAAGTTTACTGACTAATTAATTATATTTATTCGGAACTTAACTTATACTTAGTAATCATAACAGCAATAAATTGTTTTGTTTTAATATGTATCATATTGTTATAATTATAATTTATATCATGAGTATTATTATAACACCTTAATATCTACAAATTGAAAGCCTGTGGGAGTTACTATTTTCCCTATTATTTGTTTATTTCATATTTATATTATATCAGTAAAATTTGAAGAATGTATCTCAATTATACTGATGTTACATAATCACTTAATTTTTTTAGGTTTTATGTGTATTTTTAAAAATTATGTATTTTATTCCATCCCTAGGACAATGCAACAACCAAACCGTTCCTGCAGTAAAAAAAGAATAAGTTTACCTGTTCAGGAAGTGAGCGAAGAACATAGAGTGGAGGAGTTACTGTTGGTAAGGGTATATTCTTTGATTAAAATATCAATTATAGATATGCAATAGATTAATTTCTTCTATTATGTACACCCATAATCCATATATTGATGTTTACTTTATTAAAATTAAGACTTGTATGTTCAATATCAAGAATTTAAATTTATGGGTCTTTTTACACTATGACAGTCTCCCAAACAGAGATGAACTTTTCAATCATGAATATAATACTGCTTCTCAACTTAACAAAACAAGAGCTTAGGGATAGGCCGGCAACGCATCGCAGCTCTGCAAGTGCTGGGAGTGTCTATGGGCAGGAGGCCATTTGTCATAGATGAGCCTCTTGCTCGTTTACCACCATATTCTAAAAGTACTTGCATCTATCTTCTTCTTCTTCTTCATCAGCCCATTCAAGTCCACTGCTGGACATAGGCCTCCCTCAAAGACGCCCACCCGCTGC